>JAJOOE010000352.1:0-86473 GCA_036250405.1 Solanum raphanifolium | reverse complement strand
AGGATTTTAGAATCCACGCGTATGAGAATACCAAGCTTTACAAAGAAAAGACAAAAAGGTGGCATGACAAGCACATAGTTACTCGTACTTTCACTCTATGGGAAAATGTACTACTCTTTAACTCTAGATTGAGGTTATTCCCCAAAAAACTAAAGTATAAATGGAGTGGTCCTTTCGAAGTGGTAAGAATGACACAACATGGGGCTGTTGAACTTAAAGGTGAGACTGGCCCTACGTTCTTGGTAAATAGGAAAAGGGTGGAACACTAATTTGGTATGGATTCAGATCGTGATCGGGAGGCTCTTGAGCTAAATCATGAATGATCCAAGTTGAGTCATGCCACAACGTTAAATCAACCACTACATGGGAGGCAACCCATAACTGATATGTAATAGGTAGTACTTTGGTTTAATTTTGAAATTTTAGCTTAGTTTCAAATTTCTAGGTGTACAGTTTTATTTTTTTGTTTATTATTTGGATAGGACTTTACCAGTTATAAAAAAATAAATATAAAAAAAAGATGAGTCGTTCCACTACCAAAGCTAAGGCGCTGGGTAGGAGGCAACCCACCATTATTATGTCACATTGTTTGGTTGATGTGTATGTCATGGGGGGAGAAACCACCCGAAAATTAAAGAAATACGCTGAAAAATGAGTACGAGCGCATGCGTCCCATTTTGAGCGGACTGGTAGCGCGCTGCGCCACACCTTTAGGCGCAGACAGGGGGCCTCGCGCCAGGCCTATTTTTATTTTGTGAATTTTGTGGGAAATTTGTGGGACCCACTTCAAATCCACCTTTTAATTCCTCCACCTACCCAAATACATCCCCATTTCCCCAAATTCTTTCTCTCTCTAAATCGTTCCTCTCCTCGAAATTCTCTCTAAATTCCAATTTTTTTTCTTCTTTTTCAACCACATTCTTCTCCAAAAACCCAAATTCTTCCATTAAGCCTTACCAAAACCTTCTTCCATTACCTTTTCCTCCACTTTCACCCACTAACACCCACTAAAATCCATCAAAATTTCAAAACCCACCAACCCTACCCACCCGAGCGCCCACCCGATCCCCACCTCTCTTCTTCCCCAATTTTTTTTCTTTTTTTTTCTTGCATTATTGAGTTTAACAATGGCTGCTAAGGGTAAGAATGTTGCTAGTTGTTCGGGTACCAAGAGGAGTAGGAAATGAGCGGCTGTCGGAAGTTCTAATTGGGAAACCACCAATTTGCCGCATCAAAAATTTGGAAAGGAAGCTTTAATGCACTATGGAGAGGATCGGTATGAATGTCAACTAGAATCCAAGTACTTAGGTGATAAGTATGTTGATGAGGGGCGATTGCGACAAGAATTTCCTCACATTCATACCCAAATCCATGCTTTGGGACTCCAATATGTCTTCGTGGATCAAGGTGAGTGCAATTTAAGCTTAGTCCGTGAATTTTATGTGCATTGGAATACTCATCATGTTAAGTTAAACTGAGGGTTAATTAGGGATAGTCGGGTAAGTTTTACTTTGGAAGCATTGAATGAATTTTTGGGTACACCAAATTGTGGTAATTCTGAATTTCTGGCAATGATTGAAAGACCCCATTATCTTGATATTAGGCATACTTTGTGTGGGGTGAATTCTGTTGCGCGGTGGGATAGGGTTAGAGACACGAGACGTCATTTAACTCTTCACTATGGTCACATTAATTTGGAGGTTCGCATTTGGTTAAAAATTGTGTGTAGCACCTTATTGTTGTGTAAGCATACGACTAATGTCACTAGGGAGAGAGTGGTGCTAGTATACCGTTTGATGAAGGGTTTGTTGATAAATGTTGGGGCTATTTTGAAGCAAAACATGCGTAAGTTTAGGACAAATAAGAGATGGCATTTCTGCTATGGGAGCATCATTAATATGTACCTCTGAGCTTTACAAATTGAGGAGGAAGTTTGTGATATATCCCCCCCCCCTTTGCCCCTCACTTAGTATGCCACTTGGTTGATGTCACAAGAACTAAAGTGCATGATACATGGCAAGGGCCCATATTGATTGTTATTGATAGGCAAGCTCGTGATGATAGTTGGATGGGGCGTATGCTTGGAATGGCTCTGCTACAACTGCGGATAGGTGGTCATCCGATGACTGAGGATGAAATAGTGACACTACCGAAGTGTTACCCTTTAACGGATAGCGCGATGTACTTGTGTCGGATGGGCCCGACTTTCTAGGAACCTATTGATGATGATGATACCACTGGTGATGAGGAGGATAGCTCAGATGAAGATGCATCAGATGAAACTGGCCCCAGAGATGGTGATACTGATGTGGGCCATTGATTGGCAGCACGTGGCCTAGAGGCCGAAAGGGAGTTCTCTTTTACCTTTTCACTTTGTTTTAGTTTGCACACGGAGGACAGTGCTTTCTTTTAAGTGTAGGGTAGAAGTTGAACTTCATTTTACATAGTTTATTGCTTTATCGAGTCTAGTTAGTTAAGTTAGTTTTTAGTTTATGCTTGAATTTTTTTTTTGGGTTCCTCAGCTTTGTTTTCGGTACTTTTACTAAGGATAGTCCCTTTGAACCGACTAGGACAAGTTGTATTGCTTTATTGAGTCTTAGAGTCGTCGTAGGAGTGACAGTTCCCGATGATGGATGGATGATGACAGTCGTAAGGGAAAATTAGTCACATAGAGGAGTAGGATTGAGAAACCAACCTTGGCCTTTTGATACTATGTTAGAAAAAGTTAGCCAAACGTCATGGGAAGTCATAATTGGAAAGAGGCAAAAGATTGATAACCTTGAAACAAGCATGTGTTCTTAGTTTTGACTCAAAAGAAAAATAAATGGGCTTAATTGTGTAGTAGTACCGTAATGCAAGTTGTATGAGCATGATATTTCATAAATCCATATGTGTGTTGTTATGCCATGTGTGGTGAGTTGTTGTTAGTTCTTGCTTCAACTTATATCTAGAATTGCCTTGTGTGTGTTGAATAAGTTGCTTGTATGACTTAGGGAATGTGATTGAGGCGTTTCTTTGAAAAAAGCCAATTCTTGACTCCAATTGTATGCCTACCATTGAAATTACCCCTAGTGATACCCCTTTGAGCTTTTAGCCTTGTTTGTTGATAAGCCACACGATAAGCCGAAACCCATTTACTTGATACCAAAGTCTTTTGATCCCAATGAAATCCTTAATGCACCGTGTTAAGAAGAAGGGTTGAAAATGTTGGTTGTTATGAGAAAGGGTGAAATGCTAAATTGTGTAGAAAAGAAAAGAATAAGAGAAACTCTGTTTTGGCCCTGGTCCTTAGTGACATTGTGCACCCCAACTAAATTGAGGGTGGCTATTTCAGAAATATGCTCTAAACATTGGCTTGGTTCTACCAAAAATATTGTGTACCTCACTCGGACCTTAAAATCGAGTGATGGTGGCTAGTGCAAAGGCATGTATTTAAAAAAAAAGAGAAAAAAAATTAATAATGGGCAAAGATGAAGCAAAAAAAGGGAAAAGATTCATGAAATGTGTACTAATAGGAAAGAAAAGCTAAGGAGGAAGTTGTTGGCAAAATAATGACATGTGCATTAGGGAGATGTAGTCACTAAACTGATTCCTAAATATTCCCTCCCTTACCCGAAGCCGACATTACAACCAAATGAAAGTCCTCTTGATTCCTTGAGAAATACAATGTGAAAGTGAAAATACACTATGGGCAAGCTTATGGCATGTTGAGAGAAGTCATGAGTGACTCTATGGGGTAAAGGAAACGGGATATTTCTATAAACTCTCTTAGCCATAATAGATTCACCGATAGTAGTAGAGATAGAAAAGTATCAATCAACACATCCAGAAGAATATGAAACCTCCTCACCATATATGGCATCACAAAAGACAAGGTAGCACCAGGATCAAGCAAAGCATAAATATCTAGATGAAAAACTGTCAACATACTGGTAACCATATCGGGAGAACCCTCTTGCTTACAACGAGTCTGAAGTACATAAAATATATTTTGCTTCTGACTCCCACTAGAACCGGACGAAGGATTAAGTTGAGCCTGTCGATGATTATCTCATTCATTCTTAGCAACTGAGGGACAATCCCTTATCTTGTGACTGGTCTTACCACAACCAAAGCATGCATTAGAACCGGCTAGACATTTACCCTCATGCTTCTTTCCACACTTAACACAAGTAGGCAATGAAGATCCACTACCATTTCCTCCTTGAGGCTTAGGGTTTGACATCCTATCTTTGTTGAACTTAGGAGGAGCATTGGAGTAACCTTGACTAGAAAACCTTTGTCAGAACTTAGAACGACTATGTCCATCGGACCTTGAATGTGAAAAGTCACTATCCCCGGTCCTTGCCTTCTTGACCTCCTTAGATCTTTCCTTTAGTTTCTCCTCTTCTATTTGTTGAGCATGAACCATAAGATGAGAAATGTCCATTTCATTGATAAGTATGGTTGTACGACATTCACTAACCATTATCTCAGACAAACCCAAAACAAACTTACTCATCCTTACCCTAGGATCGGCAACCATAGTATGATCATACCTAGAAAATTATGTGAACTTCAAAGCCTCACACTCATGTTTCCTTAACGGAGGTTGATGAATTCAAGTACATTTGCCTCCCTCATCTCAAGGGTAAAGACCCTATCAAGGAAAGCAACCTTAAATTTTTCCCAATCAAGAGGACCCACATCAAACGCCCTCTCTTCCTTCCATTGGTTAAACAAAACTTGAGCAACACCCTTAAGTTGGTAGGTGGCCAATTCCGCCTTTTCAATCGGCGTCACTCCCATGATCATCATCACTTTATACACTTCATCAATGAACTCTTGAGGATCTTTCTCAACTTTAGAACCATGAAATTATAGGAGATTCATTCTAGTGAAGTCTCTCACCCTAGTTGCCGTCGTATCCACATTTGGGTTCACAGGGACCACAACCTCCCTATTGGCTTGAGCCAACACTTGAAAAGCAGCCCTAAACTCCGCATTTGTCACTTGCTCGGTCAAAGGGTCATTCTAAACTTGAGGATCCTGAGTAGGAGCTTCATGTTTAACATTCTCATTCGCATTCCTCCTAATATATACTCTTCGGGGCACATTTCATGAAAATAATCGGATCGGGATTAGGCGAAAGGACATATACAGTTGGACTCTATCGGATGAAAAAAGTGGAGTTTCCTAATCATCTTATAGCTTCTTATTCATAAATGTGGCACGCTTCACACTTATGAACAAGACTCTACTCGATGTGTTTTATGACACATCCTAGGATCTTTCGCAACCTTGTGCTCTAAATACTAAGTTTGTCACGACCCAAAGTATACCCTAGGCGTAACATGGAATATAGTAACCCGGCGGGCCCTACACTAACCACTTAGCATATATAAACAGGATAATAGAATATCAAGAGATTTTAAAATACAATTCATATCATAAAAAGTTTAGTAAAAAATAAAGCGGAAGTGTACATAGTCTCAAAGCCATCCAGTACATAAAGAGTGATCGGGACAAAACCCGTACATCATAAACAATACTGAAAAGTAAAGACATTATGAAATTGAGGCTTGGTCCTTGTAACATGAGGACTCACCAATCTTCCATATCTACTAAGTTATCCCTAGCCACGGAGATGCGGAATTGGAGTGTTGAATCCTACAATTTTAGAAGAATATAGGCAAGAGTATGCGTTAGTATAATAACATACCAAGTATGAAAGCAATGCATAAAAGTTACCAAAATATGTTAAAAAGACATTTTCATGACATGTAAAGACCAAGTTAAAACCATAAGATAAGAGGTTAAAAGAATAATCAGGATAATGGTCAAAGGAAAGTAAAAATCATCTTTGAACACATGTGAGATACTTTTAGAAGTAACCTTAGTTCATCATTTTTGTTGTGGGAAATTGACCTTAACCGACATAGAGAGCATGTGAGTTATAACATGGCATTCGTTGTCTACCCCACACTGAAAAGAGGTGTCTTCACTTGTCAATGTAAAAACCATAAACTTCTAGCTCAAGTGGATCCACTAGTTAATGTCTATCTAAGAAAACCTATGGTGGTACATAGTTTATGGGACATGGGTAATTGTCACTTGTCCACTCGCTGCTAAGAATAATTCCCACAGAATAGTCATCAATTGTATTCATCTCATCTTTAAGGGACATGAATAATCACCTCTTGTCTTAACATTAGAATAGCTCCTAAAACTTGATTCATAACTTAGTTGAGAAAACCTTTCAACTCTAAGAATCCTTTATGTGAGAAAACCTTTCACATTCATGTATTGAGTATTATATGAGAAATCCTTTCACAACAATCAACAAAAACAACATTTATGATCCACTCTCAGAGCAACTTAGATTATTTTTATCAATTTCATAAGAACATGCATATCTTCATAAATTCATCTTTCATAGTTCAAAACCCACTTTCAATCATCATAGCCTAGAAAACATGGGTTAAGCACGGGTTGAGGGGAATTCAACTTAAAAACATAGAATAATTTAAATTCATGCATAATAGTTTATAAAACAATCAATTAGATCAACATTGAAAGGAACCATGACATGAAAAAAATCCTAACTTCAATTGGAGATTTCTAACTTGTAAATTGGAGCGTTTAGGAACCCTATGGAGAAAAGAGCTCCATAGGTGAATACTATGATACCTTGATGCCAAAAGCTTGAAATCAATGCAGAATTAGAAGACTTGATCTTGGAACCCTAGCTTCCTTCTTCTTTGTTAGAGAGAGAAATATTTGAGAGGAGGACTTGTTCAATTTTGGGGAATTTAGGAGAATGAATTGAATTGGGTGTTTTGGGGGGTGAAAAATCTTTATACATGGCTTTGAGTAAAGGGTAAAACGACATAGTATTGGGTTGGAATAATTAGGAAAAGACCCAAAACCCCCTTGAAAATAACTGCCGATCTCACTAATGGCCAGACCTACGGTCTGTTGGTCACACCACAGATCATCTGGGTCGTTTGTGGGTGGGATCAGAGACTGCAAAATCTTAGATCCCATCGACAGGACCCATGTACGGTCCATGGTTCCACCTACGGACCGTACATTCCAACCTTTTAACATAAAATCTCACTATGTTTGGGACTCACCTACGAGACCTACCTACGGCATGTACATAGGACAACGGACCATCCTGGTGAACCTTATGAAAATACTAAAACCTTGACATTTTGGAAAAACTTGGACTGGCCAACCACGAACCCACCTATGGCTCGTGTTCTGACCTTTGGACCGGTGGTGGCTCCGTTCGTACTGGCACCAGATATTTGAAAAACCGGAATTTTCCTTCTTTTCAAATCCAAAGTGTTACATACGTGGTTCGATTATGGTGAAGTATGAATAACCCTTAGTATGCTAATTTGGTGTGGGTGTTTCGTTATGTTATTAGATTTACACTCTTTCTAACAATGTAACCTTAATGTCGTAGCGAAACACAAACAAAAAAATGATGTATTGCTTGTGAAACTGTGTTTGATGTGTCGTCACCTTAGGGACGACCTATCAAAGGCATCGTCACAAATGTACTTCTCAATAAAATTAAAAAAACAAGCTGACGACCCACATGACTACCCGTCATACCTTTGACGTTTTGTCAACCATGGTCGTCACACTTGCCGGAATTTGGCAAACTTGCTGAAAAAGATGATGATTGGTATGACAGACCATCACATCGATGATGATTCCTACCTTCAATGTAACATATACAGGATAACATGCACCATCCAAGTCATTTTTTATGGAGGAGTTTGACGGACCGTCATACCCTTGACGGACCATCACCCTCACCGTCAAAAGATAAGTCACTTGCATATAGGCATTATTTGCTAAGTTATTCTTCACGCGAGTGTACTAACTTGTTTTCCCAAAGGTAAACATGTCTCCAAAGCTGATCCCGACCAGAGAGGGAGCCCAACGGCGAGAAACCTATGAAATACGAGATGCACCTTATAAGTCAGAGCATGTGGTCGACCCAAACCCATATTGGCCTAGGACACGACCTACTACATTAAAGCATGCGGATCCCCCAGTCTGAAAAGGGGGACACATCATACACGTGCTCTAACTTTGACTCTTATGAAGATTCCTCTGAAGCCCTTGCACCACCTTCTCTTGAGGCCCCTATTGATACCATAGAACTGGTTCATAATGAGTGAATTAAAACAAAAAAGGCTAGTTTTTGAGATGGCATGAGGTGGACAATACCAGGGGCACAAAAGTTGTACAATGAGAGGCTCACACTGAATGCCCATGGGAACTATAGGAGAAGCATAACGGAGAAGGTCAAAGTCCTTATTACCCAGAGATTGAGCGGTAATTCAAAAAATACAAGTTTTACTAGATGTCCCAAGATGTAAGGGATTACTACCTTGCCATGGTGCAAAATTTCTATGCCAATTATGCATCATTACTTGAGAAACAGATTAACTACTAGGGGTGAAAACACTCTTTTTGAGGAAAAGGCAGTCCTTGCGGCGACATTAATGTCAGATATTCATGTTGATTTTGGCTGCCTGATTGCTGATGAGATCCAGGCACGTGTTTCTAGACCAAACACCTCTCTACCTTTCCCATGCCTAGTGATTGTGTCCTGAAAGGCTACTGGGGTGCCTATCTTAGTCAGAGTGGATGAGGAGAAGAATGCAACCTAAAAGTTTGATCTTGAGAAGATGAAGGAGGACTCCGAGCATGAGTATGGGCATAAAGAGGTGATACCCCTGGTCTTTGGGATGGAAGAGAGGCCTAAGACCGTGCCTACATATACTTATGTTTTAATGTGAGCCTTTAGCTCTGACATGCCTAGCAAGATGCAAGCCACTCCAACACTCCATCACCACAAGGTGAAGCTACTAACACTACTTCTTCTTTGCTGCAGGTTTTAGAATATGAATTAACACCAACAAACTTTGCTTGGCTAGCCAAATGGGTGGATAAATATGAAAAGAAGTTGAAACTACTTGCGGAGCAGCTTGGACCATTTGTCGATAGAGCACTTTCGAAGGCTTTGTATCCGTACTGAAATGTGCATGCCCGGATAAATGCCATGAAGGCTTGTATGAATGATAGATTGAAGGAGCCTTTAGTTCCTGGTTTGGCGAAGTTGGTCTCAAAGATGGCTCAAATTACAGCAAATTTGACCATAATGTAAGGGCATCCGCTGATCCGGTCCCAATCCCACATATTGAGGAGTCGAAAGAAGACAAAGATCCCTTCTTGGAGTTATTTGGATTTTTGTTTAGTGATAAGGGTAAGATGTATATGGAGGTTGATGATTAGGAACTATGAGATCGAAAGAGGCATAAAGAAGATGAGCAACTAAGGAGGGACAGTTGTTGAATTACACTAGTCCATTTTCTAGGCAAAGCTTGAGCATGATGATCTTAGAGGTCGTCTTGATGGGGGCTTCTAGTAGTTCTTCACAGCCTATGGTTGATGAAACCCTCTTGAACTACCAATAATGATACCTACTTCTATTGATGCAGGAGAGACAACAACGGACACTGCCCTACCACCAGACCTTCACTCTAACACTTAGAGCATCTATGGTAACCATGACCCTATGATCACTGATTGTATTTTTGTATGTATTGAGGGAAATACATATTATTTTGGGGGGGAGGGGGTGTATAATTTGCCTTGGGGTTTTATTGGCATGATTGTTTTCCATTTCAGGCACTATCTAGTAGAACCAACATGTTTGGGAGTGTAAAAGTATATGTCTCTTATACAAACATGTGATGTATTGAGTTAGTCATACACATATATGTTTTTAGTAAGTATGATTATAAGCATCTAAATGTATTGATGTTATTGTTCTACCTTTTTATTATCCTGGTATGACATATGTTGAGTATGAATGAAACAACTTGAAATAGTGCATCTTGTATGAATCTTGACAATTGGAAGCGATAGTGCATACTAACTCATGTGTGATTGTGAGCGATTGTTTCCATTCTTGCCTTGTATATACATCTAGAACTTGCCTGGTTTATGTGTTGCACTGATTGGAAGCACATTAGTTTAGGAAATGATTGTAGGCCGTTTTTTAAATCAACTCACTCTATCTATAAGACAAACCAAATGAAATAAGAGCCTCGTTTGATCCCAAAGTTTGAACCTAAATAATCACTTGTTTGGTGCTAGCCTGTTTAGCTTCCTTGTTAGCTTGTAAAATCTTTTCTTTGTCCTTGTTCCCTCCTTGGAAATTGTGTACCTTAGCTTAGGCAAAATGCCTAAGTTAAGGGAGGCTACTTTAATAGAGATAAAAGAAAATAGGGTATGAATAAAGATGGGTGAGTACCATGCAAAATCTGAAAAATGTGATTTTTTTTTTTAAAAAAAGAGACGAGAAAAAGATGATGAGAGCCACATTCATGGTATTAGAACACTGGGTATTTAGAGAATTAAGGATGGTTGGAATAAAGAGAAAAGCTAAGTCGATAACAAGGAGGGCATGGGCATAGTCAGTACTACCAATGAATCCCACCTTTAGCCTGAGCATATGTTAACAGCCGATAAAGAGTCCTAATGTTATCCTAGTCCATTTTTCTGAGGAGTTAGAGTAAAGCTAATAAGGGCAAACCTATAGATTGTGTATACACTGTCGGAATTTGTTCTAAGTGTGATTGTTTTGTTTTATCACTCGCAAATAAGATTTTTCCATTAGAGTGATAGTAATTTATGTGTGGTAAGGGTGTTAGTAATGCATTGTTGATGTCTAATTGTTGAGTATAGGTGCGAAGCTTCTTGTTGATACCGAGATGTCAGTCCTAGATTCTTTTGACTTTAATCATTAACTGAGGTGCATATGCCTATATGAGTACACTACCGTGAATATTGATAGTCCATGTGGTTGTGTATTGCTTGAAGACACGCAAGTATGCTAATTTGAGGGTGTTGATGTGTCGGTACTCGACGACACATCTGATGCTTTTACTAAGGATATATGAGAGAACTTAAGTAATAAATAGTGTCAATTTGATTGTTTGACACAATATAGCCAGGAAAATTGTGAAGATAAAAAGAAGAGTTAAATGGAGCTAACTGCCAGCAAAATCAGCCTTGACGGTAGCACTAATGGGTTTTCATTTCTGCGACTGACTATCAGTTGCCTAGTCAACCATTCAGGAAACCCAAGAGTCTAAGACAACTTTGACAAATACTTTGACAAGACGACAACCATGTGACAAGCCACCATCTCTGGCGTCAAATCAACAAGAAACTAGCTAAAGTTATAGAAGTTTCTTACGACAACTCTAATGGGTCGTCACGACCTTCATCACACGTATATTAGGATCCACACTTTCTGTTTTTTAAATTTTGAATTTTCTGGGAACTATAAACACTATTTGTAGGGTTTTATTTTATCATCATTTTCCCTGGACATTGAGAGATTATCATTGAAGGACAAATTACGTTTGATTAAGTTGTGGAAGGAATTTTGTGAGTTTATTGAAATCAATATCGTTTGTTGTTTTCATCTCTTGTAAGTTTCTACTTTCCTTGAATGAATGCAATTATCGTTGTTATTTCACTAACCATGAGAAGCTAAGCTCCACAACCAAGGGTTGTGGGATACATGCTGATTTAACCTAAAATAAGGGAATTTATGGACTAAATCTGCACTATAAATGTATATATCATTAACTCTTTCTTTTAAATAAATTTCTAATGGTTCCAAACATTAGTACATTCCCTAGGTTTGACTAGTTTGAGTAAAATAGTGTAAAACATTTGAAAAGAGTTAATGAAACAATTTGGGGATTTAAACCTGTCTAATAGTTAATGTTGTGACAAGATTAGCTATGTGAGTTACTATCATCGAGTTGAGATAAACACTTTTAATTCGAGAAAATTAAAGTGATATGGAGTTGATTTGGTTGAAAGACTATTAATTGTTGGTGAGGTTGATTTACTGGTATAGTACACAGTAATACATAGTTATTAACTTTGGAAATGAGTAGATTGTAGCAGTTGTTTTTGTGGCTAATCAATTTTCACGAAGAGGTAACTCTGAATTCTCGCATGATTTAAATGGAATGGTTGTACAAAAATTTGATTCCAATAATATGAAGTTCTTCGAATCACATGTTATTAATATGTAATATCAGTTTGTGTTGTTTATTGCAAATTATTTTGAGAATTTACGTGTGTCTATCCCACACGTGGATCCACTAGCTAATGTCTATCTAAGAAAAACCTATGGTAGCACATAGTTATGGGTTAGAGAGATTGCTACTACAAACTCGGCCTCTTCAACGGGAGACCCTCCATCTCAATATCCTCTCGGTTCTAAGCATAAATCCCATGGAATAGTCATTAGTCATATTCATCTTATTATCCATAGAAAGGCACAATCAATTATCCAATCCAAGCTAGATTTCATTAGAATAGCTTCTAAATTTTAATTCAAAGTTTAGTTGAGAAAATCTTTCAACCCTATGTATCCTTCATGTGAGAAAACCTTTTTACATTCATGTTTTGAGTAGTATGTGTGAGATACCTTCACAACACCAACAACATCGATGCTTCACTTTCAATGCAACCTTAAATCATTTATGTCGATTTCTTAAAGAACATGCATATCTTAATAAATTCTTCTTTCATAGTTCAAAAATCTTATCATATAATCATAGTATAAAAATCATGGGTTATGCAAGGGTTCATGGGAATTCAAATTTAAAACATGTAATTACTTCAATTATGCATAAAAGACATGCAACAATCAAATGGATCATTATTGAAAGGAACCATGAGATTCAGTAAAAACCCTACTTTCAATTGGAGATTCGAAACTGTAAAATTAGAGAAATTACGAATCCTATGTACGAAAGAACTCCATAGGTGAATACTATCATACCTTAATGTCAAAAGCCTACACTCAATGGTATATTGTAGACCTTATCTTGAAACCCTAGACTTCCTCTTCAAGATTTAAAGAGAGAAATATTGGGGAAGAACTTTGATCAACTTTGAAAATTTAAGAGAATGAATTCATTAGGTAATTTGGGGGTAAAAACGTTTATATTGGGCCTAGGTAGAGAGTAAAATGACATAGTATTGGGTTATAATAATTGGGGAAAGATCCAAAAGCCCTTAAAATAAAATTGTTGGACCTCCACTGATGGTGGGACCAACGGTCCGTAGGTCCAACTACGGACAATCCTGGTCAACCATTGGTGGGGTTCAATGACTTGTTTTAGGACCTTCAAATGACGGGACCCATGCATGGTCTGTTTGTCTTCCTACGGTCCATACATGTCGTTCATCGTTCCCAATTTTGACCCTCAAAATTTAAATAAGTCTGGGACTCATTTACGAGACCTACCTACGACTAGTACAAGGAATGACGAACCGTCCTGGTGAACCATAAAAAGGGTACTGGAACTTGACATTTGAAAATTTTGTTCCTTTCAAATCCGTGTTACATAGGTGGAAAGAAATCACAACCAAAGTACTCTGAAATGCAAAAGATAAATTGACGAGGACAGTGCGCACAATAAGCAAGAATGATGATTCTAATAAAAATTCTATGGTGAAAAGTATCAGATAATTGTCAATATTGTAATCTACTAAATAGGTACATCATATTAATTAATATGGTTTCTAATCAGGTAAGGCGAAAAGAAAATTGATGAAAGATGTTTAATTAAGGATATAGTGTAATGCAGTAAACATTATTATGAAAAGATATTTCGAACATTTAAAAATATTGAGAAAGCTGACAAGATAACTTCACCGGTAGCATATATGAGACAAACATGAATTTAACTTTTGTATACTACGCAAAGAAATCCCCAGAGATATGAAGCATATTATGAAAACATTTATATCTATTACCTTTTTATCAGATGTACTTAAGGTTTTACAATATGAAAGAACAGTACAAAGAATTTTCCTATTTAACGAGGATGTGAAATACCTCTATATTTACTTGTATCAATATTGAATTATAATTATTTAATTACAAAGAACAAAAAAACAATATTTACCTCAAGTTTTGCAAACCTTTCCTTAAATAGACACGTTATAGAAAATCTTTAGTTGTCTACAAAATTAAAACTTGTAATTTAGCCACAAGTTAAATATTATAGAAAATTGTGATTAATTACTATTATACAATTATATAAATAGATCTTCAGAGGAGCTGGGAGGGGTGACGGGGGAGAAGAAATAAATATGGACTCCACATCATCATATACATCAAGTATTAAAATCTATAAAGTTTTTTTATTTACTCCAAACGGGCCATTAGGCCACTTTTATTAATAAAAGAACCAAAATTTACAAAGAAAAGGCTCAAAATGCCCATTCTACCCAAATAAATTAATAAAGTAACAAATTGAAGGAGACATAAAAAAACTCTAGCAAAAGGAAAGTAGGTCTTCCATTTCTTCATCTTCAGCCAAACTCCAACTTCACCTTGTTCTTGCTACTGTGGAAAGTGCCTTTTAAACTTCAAATGAGTTACCTTGGATCTAAGCTAAGCATAACCTTGGGAAACATTGAGGGAGGTATAATTTAGCATCGTTCAAATGACGATTATACTGCCATTGAAGATCTAGTTAAGAAAAATTATTGCAACTTTATCCACCCAACTCTGATGAAGCTAAAGTTGAAACCCTTCCGATTTAAGTTATTATGATGAGTTGATTGCCATCACTGCTATTCTATGGATCTAGAGATAAATCGATTTCTTGTTGTAACCATCCGATTTGAGATTTCCTCAATTAATCAGGTAGATTTAGTGTTCCTTTTATTCAATCAAAATCTGGTGGATTGAAACACCACCATGATTTAGATCAATAAGACAAACACTAATCATTTGTTTTCTGCAAGGTTGAATATGAACTTTCCAAGTAATTCATTATTTCCATTCCACCATATGTCTCTCCAAACGGCCCTACACTACTAAAAATCATGTATCAATCTATACTTTTCAGGCCACTCAGACGTTATATAGTCATTCTTGATGAAGTAAAAGCTATAAAGTTCTCTCGCCCTGATTTTTTATCATACGAGACACCTCAAAGCTCTCACCGCGTGCATGATAAGTAACCAACAAAATTTAATTCAGGAGAGATAAAACTTCAATAGCCAACATCTAGTTATCCTTATTAACATTAGTGAGCCTATAAGTGAATATAGATTGAATTTAGCTCTTAATTTGATTGTCTTATCCTCAACTAAGGAATGCCAAGATTTTCTGCATTGATGATTTTTCTGCCTGCTGCTGGTATCTCCTTAAAATGCTTGAATTCAAAGTTACCTGCAACATCAAAGGATATATTAGTAAAATAGTCGGCAAGAGTATTTCCCACCCTTAAGGAATGTTGTACTCTTGCTATCCCCAAATCCTCATCCTGGTAAAGGAGTTGACCTCCAATGTCACACTCCAAGGTACCTTCCAAACACCATTAATGATATTGATCATTGATAATGAATAAGATTCCATTATAGCAGGTCTAAATCCATTCTCAACATCAAATTGGAGACCTTCCTTCAAAGCTATAGCGTCATCCACTAAATTGGTTGTCTTAAATTCTCAATCCTTTTGCGCCAACTATATCACCAAAGGAATTTCTTACACAGAAACCAATTGAACTAGGAGCAAGATTACCTCTTGATGCCCCATCTGTGTTGCATTTCCACCAGCCTTGAGGTGTCGGATTCCACCTAACCACCCTAGTTAGGAAAATTGGACTATAGTTATCCAGCAAGGCTTGAGGCCAATCATTAGGGATATCTGAATAATTAAACTTCAATTTAATGATGTTTTTAATAGTGCTAGTAATATCCCATATTACTCTATTAATAGAATAAGAACCTCCATGTAATATTGTGTTTCTCCTTCTCCAAAGGAACCATAAAATAGCATTAAGGATAACATTGAAAGTCAATTTTTGTCTAGCATTGCCTTTAACATCCCACCATTTCATTATAACTTGTTTTACCTGCACACATGGGCCTAAGAGACCAGCTGCACCAGCAAAGTACTTCCACACAGTGTCTGCAACCTCTACCTTTAGGAATAAATGTTTAACTGTCTCACAGTCTGGAATGTCACAACAATCACACAAAGGAGAAATGTTAGGGTTCCAATGTGCCATTACAGTAGCAACAAGAATCATAATTTTCCACACCTTCCAATTTAAGAAAGAGATTTTAAAATGAATACCTTGGACCCAAATTTTCTTGTTAAAATTAGTTTCTTCTTCTCTCTTTCTTAATAGATTCCAAGCACTTTTGACTGAAAATTGACCAGAACTAGTATTAGTCCACCATGGTTTGTCACTTAGATTAGATTGTATGATTTGATCCATGTTGATTCAGACATCTGATCCACCACATATTGAGGCAAATGCAATTGCATATTCTCATATTCTCAACCATTCTCATTCATAAGGCTGCTAATGTATGTTAAATTATGACTAGTCTGAACCTCTAATGGTTTTAAAAATAATGGACCTAAATTGGTCAAATTTTCAAACCAAACTGAAGATGTACCTCCTCTTGGCTCCCACTAGATGGACTGTTCCCAAATGTCCCTATTTATCAACATGTTTTTCCATAATTGAGATCCACCTTTCCATCGGACAAAACTAGGAATTTGTTTCTTACAATATTTGTTCCACATGAAATTGGGCCATATTGAATTCTGAGTTCTAAACTTCCACCAAAGTTTAGCATACAAAGGTTGAGACATGTCAAACATACATCTAGAGCCAAGTCCTCCCTCATGTTTGGGTAAGCACACTTGTCTCCAAGCAGCCCAATGCTTACTTTTCCCTGTAACTTTATTGCTCCAAAAGAACATAACAAAAAATTTATGAAGTTCTTTCATGACACATATAAGAGGAACAATAGCAGAGAGAACATGTAGAGGAACACTCTATAAAACACTAGTGATTAGAACTTCTTTTCCTCCATATGAGAGCATATTTCCTTTCCATGCTTGTAGTATAGATTTGGCCCTAGCAATAAGTTCAGAAGTGATATATTCTCTTTCTGGTATGTGATATTGGACACCCTAGATACTTGAATGGAACTGACCTCTACTAAAGTTTGTGCATTCCTCCACTAACAAGATATCAACAGCTACTGCATTTTGATGCACATAATAAGCACTCTTGTCTTAGTTAATCATCTGACCTGATTGGGCTTCATATTTCTTTCAGACTAACATAATCTTTCATAATGAATATATGTTAAAAAAATGCAAAAATAATAGTATCATTTGCATATGCCAGATGATTTATATTGGTGCTCAATTGAGGCATTCCATAACCTTGAAACATATCATCTTCAAATAAAGAATTTAAAGATCTAGACAAACTTCAACCGATAGAATAAAAGGAGTTGGGGATAAAGGATCTCCTTGTTTTATTCCTCTAGTGGAATTAAAGAAACCATGAGATTGTCCATTCAAAAGGACTGAATACCAATCATTTGCAAGTAGTCTCCATATCAAGTCAACCATTAACTCAGAAAACCCCATCTTCCTTAGCACTTTCATCATGAAAACTAGGATACTCTGTCATAAGCTTTAGCCTATCAAACTTGATAATCACATTAGCAGGTTTACCTATTTTCCTAATATTTGTAACAATCTCTTGTGTCTAAAGCACATTTTCTATAATGCTTCTACCCTTCACAAAACCAAATTGACTAGCGGATATAATTTTAGGCAATAAACCTTCTAACTTGTAATGAACAACCCTGGATAGAATTTTATTGATGAAATTACTCAAATCTGCAAAATTGTTAATTTGATCTTTTTTGGGCAATAAAACCAAATTGGTGTGAGTAATAGATTTAGGGAGAGTACTACCATCAAAGAAGTCTTTAACCATCCTTAAAATATCCTAAATTATAATCTCCCAGCAACTTTGATAAAACTTTACAGTTAACCCATCTGGACCTCCTGCACTAATACCATTGAGATCGAAAATAGCTTTTTCAACTTCTTCCATATCAGGATCATTATGTAAAGCATTATTTTCCTTTTCTGTGTCAACTTTTGGAATATGTCTCAATAAAAAAAGAAAGTATCATCTCTTCAAACCAGTTCTTATTGGTCCAAAAATTATGAAATCTGGAAGATTTGTTGTGGCTGGTCATCCTTTCTTCCATATTCACCAACATCGGAGCATGATCAGAGCCTGTTCTTGGAAGATGTTTAATTTCCATGAAATTCATCCAATTTTGCATATGATGATTAACAAACATTCTATCTAATATTTGAAAAAAGTAATCATTACCAATTCTTAAATTCCACCATGTGAATGGACTACCTTTGAATTGAATTTCAGCTAAATCACAACTTTGAATACAAGTCTTAAAATCTTCATGATCAATATCTTCAATAGGCAATCCCCCAATTGTTTCTTGAGAATTCAAGACTACATTAAAATCTATAAAGTGAATTAAGCTCAAAGATGCAAAACTAGATAAGCAACTATACATAGAAAAGCATGTTTAGAAAGTTTGAATTTAATAAACCCCTAGAAAAGTTCAAAGAACCCTGAGGAGAACTTCTTAGGTATATATTATAACAGTTATAATCGAAAATACATAAAAAACAGAACAAAAAAAATCTCTTGAATAGTATTCTAAGACAATTGTGTTCATGGATATGAATCAAATACAGTGTATGAAGTTTTTAGATACCTCTAGAGTCCGGTAAGTAAATCTAGTTCATATCCTTATCTACACTTTACAGTCATCCCTTCCACCCCATATTTGTATACTCAGAACTAGAGACCTTATTGTATGGAATGATACCAACTTCAGATAAAGACATAATTTATGACAGGTTATAGTCAGAACTTATTCAAATCAAAATTGGAAGCTAAGAAACCATAACATGGAATAGAAAATAATGCAAGGCGATGGTTTATACCAAGAAAGACCTTTTTTCACAAAAAATCCTATCAAATTAGAGATTACTAATAACCCTGATCTGAATGAAGTGAAATAAATTTTCTATAATACAAGTATATGGAGGAGGAAAAGGGGAGGTTATGGACAATATTATAGAAGATTGAGATTACAATAATCATGATTCATGAATTGAGAATAAGAACAATAGTAAAATAAGATAATATAGAAATCAAAAGTCAAGAATTGAGGATAGTAACAAATCAAGACTCAAGAATTGACGATAGTAAACAATTTAAAAAGAAATTACAATAATTCAAGATTGAAGAATTGATGATAGTAAACAATTTAAAAAGAGATTACAATAATTCAAGATTGAAGAATTGAGGATATGAACAATCTTAACCAACAATACTCACATAAAGACAACAGAAAGCTAGAGTATGAGGCAGTGGAATTACAAGTATTTTACATATGAACTTACTAAGGGATATTCCATTGAAGAATGACACACCAAAATAACTTTTTTTTTTTAAAATCCAATAACATAATTATAATAAGGAAATTTTTTGAATGTGTAATAATGATCTTTAGAAAAAAGCAAAATAGGAAATCCAATTTATAGTATTCAATTCGGTCAAATCCTTTTGCAAAGGAAGTAACATATTTTCTTTACTCTTTTGTTATTTGAGATCATTTTCATTAAACATGTGATAAGTTTATCAATATAGGTACACTCTTGATATTGAGATCAAATATCACATTTTCTTTTTTTCTCAAACCAAAGGTTTAGCCATGGCTAGGGTGAATTCTCCACGCAACACTAAAGTTCCTATCTATGGAAAAAGTTTCAAGCAATGTGGATTAAAAATATTCTGAACTATAGGAAAAAAATTTAAAATACTCTTCATTCACCTTTTCGGCCTACTTATACACTTGAAACTAACAGTTCCCTCTTTTTTTATTTTTTACAAAATTAATTATTACATGTCATTTTTTTATTGGGTGAAATAAATAATATTTTTTTATTATAATTAATCTGATCGGAAACAATATACCCGCCCCATAAGAAGGAGATGGATGTGTATTTTAAATGACAAACATAGAACTTGTTCAATTTAGATGATGTTCACAGAGATAACAAACTGTAAAGGAAATAAAAACTGGAATTAATTATCATTCATAATACATAAGAAGATCTAAGATCATGTCAATCTTCTCATATTCATGTTCCAAAAATGGGATAACTATTTTAATTACCATTGTCGATTCATGTTATTTGAGCCTTGCACCTCCACTCAAAATTTTTATAATTGGCAACTAACTAACTGCCACTAATATATATTCTAAAATCACTTATTAAACCTATATTCTCTCTAATGGCGATCTCTCTCTCAACAAAATGTATATGCTTGTGATTTTTAGGAATATCACTCTGATAGTGGCAGTAGAGAAGCTTCGAGATTTGAATCAGCCTATCAATTTTTTATATTGATGGTTTGGAATGAAAATTATTACTCTTCTTGTTGTTGTTATTTTGTTGAATAAAATGTCTACCTTCTATATAGGAAAAAATCGGGAGGCATCAAAGCTAAAAATAAATAGGTTTTCAAAGCCTACCATAAACATCGAGATTATGAACGAAATTTGCTCGCTATGAACCACTCAAACAAAAATGAGTACCAATTTATGCTCAGCTTCAAAGTCTAGATAAAAGTTAGTATTATTGAAAAAGAAAAAAAACACATCAAACTAAAAGACCATTGTTTTTCTCAAACTTAGAATTGTTCCTTATTTTTAGGTTTAACTCAACTCTCATAAGCTTAACGATACCACTCAACTAGTTAGTCAACCCAACCAAAAATTTAATTGATTGTTACAATTACATCCCTCTTGCAAATAGGACACAAGTTCTTGAGCTTGATCCAATCTCTAATACAATCAAAATGGTATAAATAACCACAATTGATTTCTGTAAGTATTTTCTTGTTGTAATAGTCATCCAAAAAAGAGAAGGTCAGAACAAACTTAAATAAGATTACAGACTTGAGGGTAGGGGTTCTGAAATTAGGTGTCACTTACCAAGATTATGGAGCAACGTGCCTTGGTTTCAACACATGTTGACTTGGTCAATTGGTATGTAAGGGTCTTAATGCTTAAATAAAAAGCTAATAATCTCAATCCAACCTTTATACGAGTGTGGCATTCCAAAATGGCCTAAAATATAAAATACCATGTGACAGGATATCATATCCATAAAAAGAAAAATTTAAGTAACAAACTCTAAATTATTGTGTTTCCAAAGCATTACCTGCCGAACATCATCATCTCTTTCCTGAAATGTTGAAGTCATTTAGGAGCAATCTCCTTGAATAACAAAATAGAAAAAACATCTAAAATGGAAAAATTTACAAGTTCGAAAGACTTTAAGAACCCTTTTATAAAAGGAAATGAAAATTAAAGGGCATCAAAGGCATCAAGAATATGAAAATGGAAACACTTTAATTTCAACTTTCTATGTGACATATTTAAAGCCACACGATTAAAGGGCATTTTGGTACATTTGACATAACATTAATTTAGAATCACAAAATTAAAAAGTCTACTTTATTTTCTTAAACTACATGTGTCAAGTAATATTAAGTCATTCTTTTTGAAATAGAGGGAGTATAATTTATAGAGGAAATGTTGCTCCAACTGAAAAGACCCATGAAACATTTATTACATTTCAGATTACAGTTGGGAGTTGAATGTTATCAAAATATCTGACAATTTTTGGAAATATTATCAATTGAGAATAACTCAACCAAGAATTATTGAAAAATAACAATAATTTTTTTCTTAGTTGGTGTCTTTTTCTCTAACAAGTACCTAAATTGCATATAAGCATACAATTAAGTTTCAAATCAAGTGATAAACATTGTTTCATTGATAAGACATGGAAATTACAAACAAAACAACCTTGTTTAAGAGAAGACAATTAACTAGGATCAGGATTTGTGTAGCAAAAAGCGCAAGATATCTATGATAAAGCTCCTGGTAGGTTGGCCATTTTTCTTCAATTGTGTATAGGATATTGATGCTTATCGTGACCAACGACAATAACCTACGGTATGAGTGTCTACGATCGTCGATAATATAGTAACCCAACCAAGGGTTGGGGTCATATCCCAAGGGAGTGGTTTCGAGAATTAATAGAAAATTAAAATTAGTTCTAACTAGTCGTAGCTAAAGACATTAATGACTAAAAACATTGTAAATTAAAGGGGGTGAAACAAAAGTATCAAATATGAAATGGGGTTTTTGTCACAAATATAGCAAAAACAGTAAAAATAACAAAGAAATCTATGAATGAGAGGGGATTCTTGGGATGTGACCGCAACATATATTTGTATAAATCGTTATGTACATGCTTTTGATAGGAAATTTGCAAGATAATAGTGACTAGGCTAACCTTTAGATGGAAATAAGTTCCCTCTTGGGCAATTTACCCCATTTCAAATGGGTTTCTCTCGGACACCCATTTGCTGCATGAAGGCTATCCTACATCTTACCGCACTCACTCTCTCGAGTTGAGTGTTCGGATATGGGACTAGGGCTCACCCTCTCGGGCTGAACCTCATGTTGACCTACTCCTTAGGCGATCAGTCTAGTGGTCTGGGTTGCGCGACCTCTCTCTCGAGCAAGCCAAAAACACATGGGTAATTTTGTATTTGCAACTACAAACCCATTAAATTAAACCACAACTGCTAGCTGAAATCACCATTAAAATACATCTAATCTATTAGCAAGCAAAATCCAACAATAATCTCAACACATATTTGCTAAATCACACCCCAAGCTAGAATTGGGATTTTTAGACACACATCAAGAGATATAATTTTATACCTAAATGTGCTTTCATTCAAATGAGTATAAATATTTAAGTTTTGTTACAAGCCAAGAGTGAAGAATCCGAGAGACCCAAGTCTAACTCCTTAGAGATTAAACCCTCTTCTTCTTCAAGTTTCAAAGCACTCTCAAACTCAGAGAAAAATTACTAAAATTATAATAATTGTTTCACACTGAAAAATATTATGATACTAAAATCTGATACTAAGCGATAACTCTTAACGAGTATTTATAGTATTCAAAAATTTGTGCTGCAGCGGGTCATTCAGCGACATTAGTCGGAATCACCAATCAACTCGGTGATTTTCCCCTCTTCTATTTCATCGCCTTTTGTGCTTTGCCTTCAACATGTTTGTGTCCTGGATCATTGGACGGTATATCCCAGCTTCACGGAACTATTCGGCGACACACCGAATCCTCATTTCATAGCCTTTTGATCCTCTTCCTTTAGGGCTTTGCGTATTGGAACAAAGGGCGGAGTATGTCCCTTCGGTGACTCGCCAAGTGTGCTTGTCAAAGCTCAGGCTTCAGTTTCTTCGTTCTTTTCACCCTTTTTGTTCCTTTTTGCGCGTAAGTGTCTATGCTTTCACTCAAACTTGAAATACCTGAAACTTAAGAGTTTTCATCAGATATTGAGATAAAATACGTATTTGAGAACACTATTTCTATTAAAATAAAGCCCTAAATGAGTCCAATTTGTGGATTCATCAACACCGCCTTGCTGCATGATTAGTGTGAACTATTACCTTGGTGCCTAACAAGTATGCCCGAAACTTTTCAAATGCATAGACCACTACGAGCAACTCTTGTTCAATGACTGTATAATTTCGCTGGGCACTATTCAGAGTTTTGCTTGCATAATAAATTGGGTGAAATAGTTTGTTGCGCTTTTGCCCCAACATTGTTACCAACGCCATACCACTGGTATCACACATTACTTCGAAAGATTCGGACCAATCAGGACTGAAGATAATCGGGGTGGATATTAATTTTTCTTTCAAACACTTAAATGCGGCCATACAAGCATCATCAAAATAGAACTTCACTTCTTTCTCTAGGAGTTTGACAGTGGATGTGCAATCTTTGAGAAGTCTTTAATGAACCTTCGGTAGAAACCTGCATGACCCAAAAAGTTGCGAACACCCTTTATTGAAATTGGCGGGGGTAATTTCTCACTGACCTCAATTTTCACCTTGTCAACCTCCAACCCCTTTTGTGACCCCTTGTGCCCAAGAATGATACCTTCATTCACCATAAAGTGACATTTTTCCCAATTGATAACTAGATTCGTATCCATGCACCTTTGGAGTACCTGTCCTAAGTGTGTTAAGCATTCCTGAAATGTGTCCCCTACAACTGAGAATTCGTCCATGAATACCTCCATAGAGTCTTCGCCCATATCCGCAAAAATAAACATATAACGCTGGAATGTTGCTGGGGCATTACACAACCCAAATGACATCCTTTTGAATGCAAATGTTCCATAAGGATAGGTAACAGTGGTTTTTTCTTGGTCCTCCGGTGAAATAGAGATTTGATTGTAACCGGAATATCCATCTAAAAAGCATTACCACCCCCGTTCTGATAACCGGTCAAGAATCTGGTCCATAAAGGGCATGTGGAAGTGGTCTTTTCCGGTCCATGAGTTAAGCTTCTGATAATCCATGCATACTCTCCACCCAGTCACTGGTCTTGTCGGCACAAGTTCTCCTTTTGCATTTGGGACTACGATTATACCTCCTTCTTTCAGTACACATTGCACCGGACTTATCCACTTACTATCTGCAATAGGGTAAATCACTCTCACATCTAGCCACTTGATGATCTCCTTTTTCACCACCTCTTGCATTTAAGGGTTCAATCTCCGCAGATGTTCGACACTAGGTTTACATTCACTGTCAAACCGAATCTTGTGAGTACAGATGCCAGGAGGAATTCCTACTATATCGACTATTGTCCATCTAATAGCTTTTATATGTTTCTACCATACTTCAATGAGCAAGTTTACCTGCCCTTTAAGAAAATTAGTTGCGATAATCACTGGTAAAGTACTATTGGCTCCTAAGAAGGCATACTTTAGATGAGAGGGTAGGGCTTTTAACTCCAGACTTGGCGGTTCTTCTATTGATGGCTTTGCAGGAGGACTTTCCCTATTTTTCAGGTCGATATCCAACTCGATTGCATTCCTTGAATATACTCCTAACCTTGATAAGGTAGCTACCACTTTCTCATATCCTTGAACTTCGGATTCTTCATAGTTGGCAAGTACAGAATCAAGGGGTTCATTCTTGTGCACTAACTAGCTCACACATTCCACTGCCTCATCTATAACATCCTCAGCGGATACCACATGGATATTACTTGGTTGCTTCATGGATTTACAGATTTTGAAGGTCACATCATCATCATTCACACCGAACATTAATTTACGGCTTTCGACATCCACCAATGCTCTCCCGGTATCTAAGAATGGCCTTCCTAAAATAATGGGAATTTCAGCATCGATCTTGCAATCCAGAATCACAAAATCGGCCGGAAAGATGAACCGATCTATTTTTATCAATATGTCATAGAGTATCCCTATGGGGTGCTTCATTGATCGATCATCCATAAGGAGTCTCATTGTGGTTGCCTTTGGTTCACCCAAACCAAGTTGCTTATATATTGCATAGGGCATCAAGTTAATGCTTGCTCCTAATCGCACAAAGATTTAGCGAATTCGAGCATGCCAATTGTGCACGGGATTGTGAATTCCCTAGGATCTTCTCTCTTAGTGATTGACTCATTTGTCATAATTGCGTTGCAACTATGGGGCACCTTGATCGTTTCATACTCCAAGCTTTTTTTCTTTGTAACTAGCCCTTTCATGAATATGGCGTATCCCGACATTTCTAACAATGCTTCCACTATAGGAAGGTTAATTGATAAGTTCTTGAATACTGACAATTTTTTTTTGAACTTCTCATCTTCATTCTTCTTTTTCAAACATTGAGGAAATGGTGAAGGTATTTTGGGTAAAGGGTTCGTGACTTTTGGAACTTGACTGTGTTACTCTATATCCTCTTGTGGTTCTTTGGCAAGGATTTGTGCACTAGGCAATTCTCTTCCTCTATACCCTGGCTCTCGTCCTGCGTTCGAGGGTCCTCATCCTCCATCACATTCCCTTTTGCCATCTTTCCACTACGGGTAACCACAACCATCCCTCTTTTATTTTTTTCTGTCAGTGTCCTGGATGTCAATTGAGATGATAATAGACTCAATTGACCTTCTAGTGTTTTAATGGTATCAATATGAGAATTCACTTTATTGTTCAGTGATGAAAAGTCATCTCTCATTACTTTTAGCAAATCATCAGAGCCATCAACTTTATCAAGTATGCGTGACAATAGATCATTTACTCGAGGACTACTTGCACTCCCTTTTGACTTCGGGATTTCACTCAATTGAGTACGGTTTTCCTCATGGTCATCTTGCTCAGCCCAATTGTGGCAATATCTCCTTAGTTCTTCACTCCTATAATAGTTCCAACCTTGATTTCCGTTCCGCTATTGATAGCGTGAGTGGAAACCCTCCTCATATCTTGTGTAGTTCCAACCTTGATTCTCCCCCAGTCTTAAGTGACCAGAAGGAGAATCCTCCTCAACTCGAAACACTCCATACGTCCCCTTCATGTGCTCGTGTATCACGTCCATTTGAGACAATATCTTTTTGATGTTTTCGTCCCTCTCTTTTTCTCTATCGAGTTGTTCTTGTGTTAATCTGAAGCACAATGGGGAAACATTTTCATCTTTTGTGTACCATGCTTGATTTACTCTAGTCATGCCATCTAGGAGGAATGAGGCTACTTCAAAGGATTGTAACATTAGTCCTTCTTGCACCAATTGATCAGCTATCCCTTTATTCACCGAATCCAGACTACGGTAAAAATATTGGAGCAATAACTCACTCGGCAGTCCATGCATTGGACATCTTCGCAAAAATCTCTTAAATCATGTCCATGATTCGTGAATTGGTTCGCTCTTCTTTTGATTAAAATTTTGAATGTCGTCTCTCAGTTTCACCATCTTTGATGGAGGTAAGAATCTTTCATGAAAAGTCGTAACCAACTCCTCCCATGACTTGATGGAGTTCTTTGGAAGCTCAACCAACCACTTAGTGGCTTCCTCAATTAATGATAATGGAAATAAGCGCAACCTTATGCATTCTTGCAGCAGATTCTTGAATGACAAAGGATTCCACACTTCTACAAAGCTTCGTATATGCTAATACGAATCTTTGTCCTCCCAACCTTCATACAAACTTCTTGAATGTATGTTATGGAGCATTGTGCTAGTAACTTCAAATGTTGCACTTCCTTCTGCTTGTGGCATGCAAATTGCACCCATCTCATCCACTTGGGTGGGGTTGTATACACTATTAACGTCATCAATATCGTCTCGATGAAAAGCATAACCCGCTGGATAGCCTGCTTGGCAGCTATTTTCGTCGTTCACACTCATATGGCTGTTGAAACACATAATTACTCAAAACAAAACTGAAAATTAGGTAAGTAGGCTACAACTAATAAGAACAAAGATTTTACTAATCTAAGAATTCTCAAATAACACCACTCCCCAGCAGCGGAGCCATTTTGATGCTTATCGTGACCAACGACAGTAACCTACGGTACGAGTATCTACGATCGTCAATAATATAGTAACCCAACCAACGGTTGGGGCCGTGTCCCAAGGGAGTGGTTTCGAGAATTAATAGATAAATAAAATTAGTTCCAACTAGTCGTAGCTAAAGACATTAATGACTAAAACCATTGTAAATTAAAGGGGTTGACACAAAAGTGTCAAATTTGAAATGGGGTTTTTGTCACAAATATAGCAAAAACAATAAAAATAACAAAGAAATCCATGAATGAGAGGGGATTCTTTGGATGTGACCGCAACATATATTGGTATAAATTGTTGGGTACATGCTTTAGATAGGAAATTTCCAAGATAATAGTGACTAGGCTAACCTTTAGATGGAAATAAGTTCCCTCGGACACCCATTTGCCGCATGAAGGCTAGCCTATGTCTTACCGCACTCACTCTCTCGAGTTAAGTGTTAGGATATGGGACTAGGGCTTACCCTCTCAGGCTGAACCTCATGTTGACCCACTCCTTAGGCGATCAGTCTGGCGGTCTTGGTTTCGCGACCTCTCTCTCGAGCAAGCCAAAATCAAATAGGTGATTTTTTATTTGCAACTACAAATCGATTAAATTAAACCACAATCACTATGTGAAATCACCATTAAAATACATATAACCTATTAGCAAGCAAAACTCAACAGTAATCTCAACATATATTTGCTAAATCACACCCCAAAATTGGGGTTTTTAACCACATATCAAGAGATAGAAATTTATACCTAAATGAGCTTGCATTCAAATGGGTATGAAAATTTAATTCTTGTTACAGGCCAAGAGTGAAGAATCTGAGAGACCCAATTCCAACTCCTCGGAGATTAAACCCTCTTTTTCTTCAAGTTTCAAAACCCTCTCAAACTCAAAGAAAAAGTACTAAAATTATAATAATTGTTTTACACTGAAAAAAATATTATGATACTAAAATCTTATACTAAGCTATAGCTCTCAACAAGTATTTATAGTATTCAAACAATTTGTCTTGCAACGGGTCATTCGACGACATTAGTCGAAATCGCCGATCAACTCGGCGATTCTCCCCTCTTTTGGTTCATCGCCTTTTGTGATTTTCCTTCTGCATGTTTGTGTCCTGGATCATTGGGCAGTATATCCCTGCTTCACGAAATTGTTCGGCGACACGCTGACTTCTCCTTTTATCACCTTTTTTATCCTCTTCCTTCAGGGCTTCGCGTACTGGAACAAATGGCGGAATACGTCCCTTCGGCGACTCGCAAAGTGTGCTTGGCGAAGCTCAGGCTTCAATTTCTTCGTTCTTTTCAGCCCTTTTGTTATTTTTTGCGCGTAAGTGTCCATGCTTTCACTCAAACAGCAAATACCTGAAACTTAAGAGTTTTCATCAAATATTGAGATAAAATAAGAATTTGAGGACACTATTTCTATTAAAATAATGCCCTAAATGAGTCAATTTGTGGACTCATAAGATATTACCAACAATAATTTCAGTCGTGCTTCTATCTCTTGGCACATTAGCAGCGATTGAACTTCCACTGAAAGTCGAGTTGTTAATGTTAGAATTGTTGCTTTCCATTTATGGTGCAACGGAAAATGATTTATTGTGTGTTAGAATGATTGGTTGTGATTTTTAAATCCTCGTTTCAAATGAAAGAACAAAAGTGTATGGAAAACATATGAAAGAGACACAAGAAGACAATGGTTAACACAAATAAAGAACACTTGTGTTACACAAGATCTTTAAAAAAATATGTCGAAAGCCTTGTGTATATTATCATCTATAAAGATAATATTGTTACATGCCAACTTATTCCTCACTACCATATGGGAAGTTCTTTCATATGTCACAAGATTTTAAATACATCTAGAGTCACTTGTACCGAAATAGACAAGAGTTATTTAATAGATTTAATGGTAACTTGTTTGAGCTGCTAGCAAGAAAATCACTTTCCCCTCTCACTATCTTGTCCACATATATTTTTGATATATGACTGAAGTACTTCTCTAGAATCGAATGAACTCGAAATAAAACAAAGGAATTTAGTTGGACATATTAAATAACTTATAGCTTAGTACTAGATTTACTTATATCATACTCAAGATTACCTGAAGGAAAAAACTATCCTTAAAGTGTTCAGCCACCGCAAGGCTTTCCCAACCCACAACCCCACACAAAAATAGGGAAAATGATCCCCCGTTCCAAGACATACCCACCCCCATCTAAAGGCGGCTCAATGCCTTTAAAAATTATATTGTTTTTCAATTTATCTATCTTTTTTAGTTCATTTTCAAACATTAAAGAATGTTTGTTTTTTCTATTTTGTCAATTTTTAAATTTAACTTCCACATGTAATGTTGAAGACCATATGATTAAAAAATATTTTGGTGTGTGTGTGTGTGTCTATGTCTGTGTCTGTGTCTGTGTTTGTGTCTGTGTCTGTGTCTGTGTCTGTGTCTAGCGTACAATTGGAATGGAAAAATCTGTAATTGCACATTTACTATCTTGTCATTAAGATACATTATTTACATTTTCCTCCTTAAAAGAAAAAAATATTGTAATCTTTTATTTTAAGTGTGTTACTATTTATGATTCTTGATTATTGTAATCTGTGTGATATGAAATATTTATTAGTCTTTCCCTTTTTTTCTCTGTCATTTGCTTTGATTGAAAATAATTATTTTCTCTTGATCATTCCATCACACTCTTCTTTGTAAGTTGTCTTGCATTTTTTCTCTTAAAAGTTAGATTTATTTCCTTGAATTTAGAATTTTTGGATGAAAGGATGAATAAAAACTGCAAAGGTTAAGGATTTTTTTCTTGAATTTAGAATATTTGGGTTGAATGAATAAATAAGAAGTGTAAAGGATAGCTAAGTGTAGTTTTATACTTATTTGCGTAGGTATTTTTTCCTTGGTATCATTTTATTCTACTCAAATTAAACAAAAAAAATTCTTTGAAAATATGTATGAATGTTCTTTCAGGTTTTATGTCATTTGATTTTGTTTTAGTTTGTTCTTAGCCCTTTTGTACCTATAAATTTTTAACAAAAACACTTAAAATTAGTCCAACCATGATGAGCCTTCTGATTAGTGTAAGAACAAGAAGTTTAATTAGATTTCTTGGGTTTGAGGTAGATCTTACATAGAGTGGAATAGATTCAAAGGGAGTCATATAGCCAACCTATGAATTTTGGAATTGAGGCAAAATTGATTGATTAATTGACAGGTTACATGTGTAACAATCTTTCTGTGGTGATTATCAGTGATCTTTTATTTTGAGCTAATTAGATACCAATGATGCTCCTTTCATTCTGGAAGAGCACTAGCTTATAATTTAAAGTACCTAGTGATTGGATCTTTCTTTTAATTATAAACTAGTGCTTTACAAAAAGGAAAGGAGCATCATTGGTATCTAATTAGCCCAAGCTAAAAGATCATTGATAATCACCGCAAAAAGATTGTGACACATGTAACTTGTCAATTAATCAATTAATTTTGCCTCAATTCCAAAATTCATTGGTTTGCTATATGACTACCTTTGAATCTATTCCACTCTATGTAAGATCTTCCTCAAACCCATGAAATTTAATTAAACCTCTTGTTATTACACTATTCAAAAGGCTCATCATGGTTGGACTAATTTTAAGTAGTTTTGTTAAATATTTAAAGGTACAAAAAGGCTAAGAACAAACTAAAACCAAATCAAATGACATAGAACCTGAAAAAATATTCATACACATTTTGAAAGAATTTTTTTTTTTAATTTGTGTAAAATATAATGAAACCAAGGAAAAATTACTACGCAAATAAGTATTGAACTCCACCTAGCTATCCTTTGACTTCATATTCATCCGTTCATCCCAAAATTTCTAAATTCAAGAAAAAAAATCTTAACCTTTGCACTTTTTATTCATCCTTCATCCAAAAATTCTAAATTCAAGGAAAAAAATCCAACTATTAAGAGAAAAATTGTAGGACAACTTACAAAGAAGAGTGTGATGGAACGACCGAGAGAAAATATTTCTTTTCAATCAAAGCAAATGACAGGGGAAAAAAAGGTAGAGAGTAATAAATATTTAATAACACACACATTATAATAATCAAGAATCATTAATAGTAACAAACTTAAAATAAAAGATTACAATATTTCTTCTTTTTAAGGAGGAAAATGTAAATAATGTATTTTCATGACAAGATAGTAACATTGCATTTACAGATTTTTCTATTCCAATTGTACGATAAAAATAAAAGGCATAATACATAGATAGACACTCAACTTGATCTTAGTTGGCAAGTTTTAAGAGTGCACATATAGACACCACAGTTTGATATTTCCAAGTAAATTCCCAATGTTTCAGTTCATTGAAGTATTCTCAAGTTAAGTGAGGCTAGCTAAAGTGGTTAAGCACCTCCATTATCAACCGACACGTTCAGGGTTTGAGTCACGCCAAAAAGCAAGTGGGAATACTTTTGATCCTATTTTTTAAATCTGAAAAAGGTGTTCTCAAGTTCACTAAAGACTATACACTGATTAATATGGGTATCATGGTAAACTATGCACTTCATTTATTATTCATTAAGGGGTGAAAATGTCACGACCCGACTTCCTGAGTCATGATGACACCTAGTATAACCCACCAGTAGGTAGCTAACCCGTATCCAGAACGACAAGTAATGAGTACACATGTAGAACTATGAATGAAAGTAGGGTTCATGCTAAACTATAGATAAGAACAAATTGATTCAATTATCTCAATAACAATATAGAAAACTTAATACTCAGAAATCAAGAACTTAAAACACAACAATACTACTCATCTCAAAAATACTGAAAATCCAGGATAAAACCCTAGATTACTCTTTTGCATAATTTAGATAGATGTAGAGCATGAGGACAAAATCAGTCAATCACTATGCTAGCCTTAAATACCTGAAAGAACAAAGTTCTTTGTGAAACTAGATAAACGCTTGAAAACCCTAGCTTTCTCCTCTCCGATCCTTGCTCTAAGACTTTTGAAGCATTAATGAGATTAATAGGCTCGATTAATATTATTTAGGACCTTAATAATTTGTAAAAACATCATAGTTTAGGCTTAGAAGGAGTGGGAAATGACTAAACTATCACTCTTTAGAAGCTAATTAAAACCCTTCAAGTGGCCATCTATGGTTCGTGGCTTGATCTACGGACAGTGGATCCCATCCATGTAACTTATATTAAACTCTGAAGCTCAAAATTTCATTCTACGGGTCTAAACTATGGCTTGTAGAAGTTTTGACGAACCAAATATCCAATATGTAGAATATATATTGAATTTTAAGGCCTAGATACTCATTCTACGGGTCTAAACTACGACCCATAGAAGGTTCTACGACCCGTAGATGGATCCGTAGGAATCGGACCCAAAAATTAGACTCTCTCAAGTTTTTTCATAAATTGAAAGTATGGGTCGTAATTAAATCTACGACCTGTAGAATGCTTTCGTAGTTCAGAGACTCAAAAAACTCTATTTTGACAGTCTCTGGTAAATCAGTCATAACGTTTTACTCCAAACTCAAAATGAGGTAAACTTTGGGATCTTGAAAGAGGGCTCATAGATTTTCAGTTTCACATGTGATAAAACACCTAATTCATTATGTGTTGAGAGATGTGATTATTTGAAGTGGACCTAAGTAGAATCGAATGTCAAAACCTAATCGGTAAGGAAGTTGTCAACTCAACTTTATGCTAGGGGCTTCTTGTGACATTAATTCATATCCAAATCCATTCCCACACAAAAGAATTGATCTTTACACCAAATATCAATTTAAGAATAACTCAATACAATATTTTTTGCAATTAATGAATGATTCGGGTCTTACCTTAATTTTGCAGGGTATTATAATATCTCCTCCTTTGGATCATTTATCCTCGAATGATGGTTAAACTGAGAATGGAAGAGAAAGGAGTTACTCTTAGTATCTTTTTGACTTTTGAACTTCTCTACCAACATAGGTGGTACTGATCCATACTGAGAGTTTGAAACTGGACTAGAGCATACTTGGCACGAAGCTCACATAAGATTTCAAGATTACATGCCATGACATGAAACAAGGGTATTTGGGCATGAAGTAAGAATATGACTACCATGACTTAAGCAATATGACCACCAACTTTTAAGCCTAGCAACACCTATAAATCAAGCCCCACTTTTGAAAATCACACCTCCTCATAAGCTGCAACTCATAACTCCTACAAGGGTATATGACTACTCTTACTAAGGTTAAGTCAAACTGCACGATCTCACTCTGTTCAAACTTAATCTCTGAATCAGAAGGTGCTAAATATGAGATAGTTATACTAATCTAATCTACAAGATTTAGGTTATATACCTCTATAGGGAATCTCATCCCAAGAATATTATTCCTTATCACCGCATTAAACCAACCTCGAGTACTAATGAAGAAACACCTAATGCATCATGTATTTATCCACATCTTAACAACACAAGCTTCAATACTAGTTCTATAACTACTCCATGGACTCCTACTAAATGATCCTTCTAAGAATTTCTCATTTTTTTTTGCCATCTCTACTAATTGAAATGTCACGCATTACTACCGAGAACCGACTAATTACTCTCATCGAACTATTACTCATAGTAAAACTTCATCTCATTCTTCCTCCACATTTATAGCCTTAGATAGAATAAGCATACCACCATTACCACAATAATAAACATCAACCTTCTACTTCTATCATCACTCAACTACTATCATCAACCACATTATCAGAACTAAAATGATCATTGAAGGAGCTTAGAGAAAAAGATCATAAACATAATTCATTCGATAAATATGACATAAAAATATCAATGTCGTAGCATTATTTCATTTACTATTGAGGGTAAGTCATGAATTTGTAAGACTCAGCATACTATGAGACATGAGTGCTTATATAAATAAATTAATATAATGAGGGTAATATTCACAGCTTTATTGAGTACTATTAATATCAATGGGTTAAAGTCTTTGCCCCTCATTCTGGGAATTGAGCATAGATGTGAATATTTTTGAAGTGTATGGACATATATTATGAGCACCATTATGATATTATAGGTATCAACATGGTGTTGTAATGACTGAACTTTGAGGAATATGCTAGATTATGAATGGATTGATATATCACGATAACTCTTTCTGAACACATCACTATACGATTCCTAACCCTTGACTTGGTTTCTCATCTTATCACCCCTCCCCCCCCCCATTTGATCTGAAGCTGACACTTTAAATCCATGGATCTATTTCATTATATTTAAACTAGGGTATATTCTCTTTGCTATAATAGTCGGGAAATGCTAATCTCATGCCTACTAGATTATCCATGTACAAGTACTACTATTCTTTCTGATATGCTTATCTTAAGCTCTTCTTGCTTCTATAAAATTCTTTCTATAATCGTCACCTAAATTGGTTTATCAACCCGCTTAATCTGACTCTTAATAGTCTGACTTCTCCTTCCTAGCCCACTAACATTGTCATTCTTGGTTCATATCTACCTATGTGGAGGAAACTTGAACTATATTTAAGAGGCTATCATTGTCTATATATGATCCATTCCACCAAACTCTTATGGGTAATACATAATTCTTACATTAGCCTACTCCACATTGATAACTCAAATATACTATCTAGGCACACATAGAAAACCATAACCATAATTATAACCTCACCTGATGATGAGTCATGAATTTTAACCTATTTAGGGCTTGTTATCTAATGAATTAGTGTCTGCAATGCCTATTTTGTTTACATAACTAATGTTAACTTGTTTATGTGCAGCCATGAAGGCGTAAGAACAAGTCAAGGACATTACACTGTGAACTGAAGAGAAAAGGTTGGAAAAGTTGAAGAAAAGTAAGGCTGGAGTTCATAAAAGTCACCCGATGATTCGCCGACTAAGCATCTAGCTTGCCAAAAGATCCAGCAGTTTGGCTCATGAACTAAGCCAACTCGGTAAGCTCAAATGCAAAATGGTGCATCACCGAACTGATTCGACGAGCTTGACTCAGATCGCCTAAATGAACAGAATAGATGGAGAAGGAATTTAAGTCCAGTAGGTGAGAAAAGGGCCAAACGGTGAGTCACTGAAGTCATTCGACGTCATCCATCAGGTTAACCATATGAGAAGTCAAGAATTCAAAATCTGAAGCAGAACATTGGCGATGAGGCTTGATCATCGGTGGATCGCCAAGTCATTCGGTGATCCCGACTAATCTCATCGATAGGCTCACAAAATGAAATTTTGGGAAGTTTTTGAAACATATAAATTAGTTTTTGATGAGATAGAAAAGGGAGTCTTGGATATTTTGACAGATTATTTACAAATTTTACATACTTTTACAACACTGAATATTCTTGGAGGTATTTTTAGCAAAGAAGTTGGGGTTTTAGTCTTATTTTTTACATTGAGAATTAAAGATTGTGACATTCTGATGGATCCTCTTTTTGGTAACTATTTCTTACTTTTTGTTATGCTTGGCTAAACCCCCTTTCCTTAGGGGTGTGATTATGTAATCGAATACACAAATTATCTTGAGTGTATTGTTAATAGCTTGATTTAATGTTATTTTGAAATGGGTTCAGTTATTTACTCATGCTTTCATATATGAACTGAAGTTGCAAATTCAGTTCTAGCTTTAGCTCTCTATTCTTTCTTGTGAAAGTTCTTTAGGGTGGAGTATATGGTTGATAGTTGTATTGACCCTTGTCTTTACAACCCATCATAATAAAGTTGGTTAAATTAAGGAATAGGGTTTATTCACATCGTAAGCTTGTTTAGGTTTGCAAGAACTTTCTTGAAACATTATAGCTGATTGAAAAATGGTTGTTATAGTTACAATCAATCCTACCCACTAAGATTCATAGACTTAAAGTAACTATGCATTACCCATTTAGCGAAATTAGTATTTTATTAATCACATACTCTTAAGGTCTGCTCTCTACTTATTAAAACCCCGCATTAATTCTCTTCTTTAACAATTGATTACCAAACTCTTAATATTGATAATTGAAACTTGTTGATTTATTGCATTTTGTTTATTTCCCTTCTACAAGAAGTTAGAACACTTTCATACTTCGTATTTGAATTCTCTCCCATATCATTCCTCGTGGGATCAATCCCAACTCATCGTTGGGTTTATACTTGTTGACGATCGCCTACGCTTTGAATCATAAGAGGTGTAGTTGAGTGTAATCGAAAATGGCGCTACTGCCGGGGAGTGGTGTTTAGAATATTGAAGTGTTTTTGTGAACTAATTTGGTTGTAGTAGAACTCTCTTATTAGTGGTTTTGTTTTTTTCTCTCAATAGGTGAAGAAATGAGTGTGAATGGGAGCAATGCTGCTAGCCAACTTGGGAGTAATGATAAAATCAGAAACTTGAACGATGCCAATATTGTAGATCAAATGGAAAGTGCCAGTGCTATTTGTTTTCCCCCAACTGTGGGCAACACTATTTTTCGTGTGACGGGAACTATGCTCCAGCTGCTCCAAAGGAAAGGTTTTTTTAAGGGATTTTCTCATGAGGACCCTCATGATCACATTAGAAATTTTGTGGATGTGTGTGGCATTTTCCTTCAATAATATCTCTCAAGAGTCAATCCAGCTTTGTTTGTTTCCCTTTTCTCTAGTTGGGCAAGCAATGAAGTTGTTGGCCAAACTACCAATGGACTCTATAACTTCTAGGGAGGAGCTCACGAAGGTGTTCTATGACAAATTCTTTCCTCCCTCGAGGATGTTGAAGTTGAGAGACAACATTTAAAATTTCAAGAGGATTGATGGTGAACCCATTCATGAAACTTTGTTGAGGTTTCAAAAGCTACTTCTCCAATGTCCTAGTTATGGGTTGTTTGGTAATGTGATCTTGCAGTATTTCTACCGAAAGTCTTGACACCATTGATGAGTCTGAGATTTCGACTCATTTAGGGCTTTCTTTTCATAGCTTGATTGTCCTCAAATGCCTAATATATGCTCTAAAATTATGTTAAAGTGTTGATTTGCAGCATTAAAGGCTAAGGAGCAAATCAAGGACATTACCGGGCAAAAAATCTGAAAAAGTTGAAGAAAAGCAGTCCTGGTGATCGCCAAGACCATTCGGCGAACCACCGAGTGGCTCTTCAGCTCGCCAAAAGTTCCAACGTGCCAGCCCTGGTGAAAAACCAACTCAGCGATGGATATGGACAGTCGGTGAACTGCTGAATGGATCGATGACCTCAATCTTGATCCCCTAAAGTTACAGAACTCTGAGGTTGAAGAGGCAAGGCAGGACGACGAGGAAGAGTTGCACTTGGGGCATCACCGACCTGGTCGGCGATGCTCGACTAGCTCTACCAATCAGTCCACATGCTGCAAATTCTGAAGGGTATAAATGTAAATGTTCAAAAGAGTTTTAAGGGTGGTCGAAGAATTCCGAAATTCCCAGATTCGAAGCAAGTGTTCTTATAGTTTTACATTGAGTTCATGATCCCCAAAACTATTTTTAGAGCATTTAAGTAGACTTTTCAAGTAGATTTTCAATTTCAGTTGATTTGAAGCATTGTAGAGACTTGGGAAGCATTACCTAGTTCATGGATAATATAATTGGTAATCGTTTCTCACTTTTTATAATGTGTGGCTAAAACCCCAATTCTTGGGGGTGTGATTATGTGATTATTTGTTCTAATTAAATTATGGGTATTGTTGTTTATTGATTAAAATTGTTGTTTTGAAATGGGTTTGATTGATAGCTGTGTATTAACTCATGAATTGTAGTTGCAAATGCAATTCTAACTTAGTGTTCTGTGCTTGCTTGAGAGAGAGATTTTAGAAATAAGGTTATTGATTGATGATTGTAGTGATTGGGTTGTTATGGGTTCATCTCGAGACAGTGAATCTTAATTCGATCCTACTTTTCTAGCTCAAGAGAGTAGATAAATTGAGGTATTGGGTTGTTTATATTGTTATGCTAGTCGAGGCTCGAGAGAACTCGCTTGAATCGTAATAGTTGTTTGATAGAAAGCTATTGTATCTTTAGTCTAGCCTACCCACTAAGATTCAACAATTGTTAGTAAATTACATTTACCTATATAGCGAAATTAGCCTTTAATCGATCTCATCCTCGAGAATCCCTCTCTACTTATCTACTCCCCTATTTTCGTAATTGTTGTAGTTCTTAATTGACAACTTTAAACCGCCCATCTGACACTTGTTGTTAACCCATTTAATTTATGTTGCTTTAATTTGATAATGTTTACTTCTACAAACAACTAGAGCACGACCTCTAATTCTTAATTTAATTCCATATTGCACCACTCCCTATGGGTTCGAACCTAACTCTTTATTGGGTTTATACTAGATTACGATCGCCTACACCTAGTATTGGATGAGGTTTAGTTGAGCGTTATAAAAAATGGCGTCGCTGCCAGGGTGTGGTGTTATAGAATTCTCCTGTTGAAGTTTCTTTGTGATCTTATTATGTTGTAGTTGAGCCTATTTACCTTTTGTTTGTTGTTTGTTGCCTTTGAGCTGGTGACAAAATGATGACATCGGCAACTTGAACGTTGTGAATGACGTACATGTGAATGAAGTACATTTGGGTGGTGTAGGTGCTATCAAGTTGCCTCCGGTCATGGGAAATGCAGTGTTCCACGTGACAAACGCGATGTTACAACTCTTGAATAAGAAAGGGTGATTTGGAGGCTTGGCTCATGAGGATCCCCATGACCATATTTAGAATTTTTTGATTGTTTGTAGTCCCTTCTCTTTTAAGAACATATCCCAAGAGTTAGTTTGACTTTGACTGTTTCCTTTTTCTTTAATAGGAGAGGCTACCAATTGGTTAGCCGACCTACCTAGGGACTTCATTACCACTTGGGATGAACTAAGCGAAGCGCTTTACATAAGGTTATTTTCTCCTTCGAGGATGATGTCATTGAGGGACAATATCCAAGGCTTCAAATGCTTGGATGGTGAGCCAATTCATGAGACGTGGCTACGTTTCCAGAAGTTATTGCTCCAACGTCCAACTCATGGAATCCCTAACAACGTCTTGCAACAATATTTCTAACGGAGTTTAGATTCAATTAACAAAGGTGTGGCTGACCAATTTGTCCAAGGAGGTATAATGCAGCAACCATTTGAAATTGCATCTACTTTGCTTAACGGCATGACCAAAATCAATCGAGCTTGGTACAAGAGAGGATCAAGTGTTTCCTTTGAACTTTAGGATGACGAAGGAAAAAATTGTAAAGGACCAAGAACGAGATCAAAACATGGCCAAGATGATGACCCAAATTGATTTATTGTCCATACTTGCCATGCTTTGAATCTTGTTGGTGTTAGTGGGGTGAACCCCGATTATACAAACTTTGAGGCTCTATATAATAAATAAGTGAGTTTCCTTGCAATCAAGGTGGTGGTTTCCGTCCAAACTATCCATGTCCGGGTGGGAATCAAGGTTGGAATAGAAAGCGTGATAATGGTTGGAGAGACCGTGATAGGGAATGTTGTGATCGTGGAACCAATCGAAAGGAGAGAGATGGGGACAAGGAGAAATATATACCTCCCCATGAGCATCAAAGGCCAAAAGAACAAAGGATTGACCCAGAAAATTTCTGCACTGAAGATATTCTTTCACGCATTCTGAACAAAGTGGAAGGATCAGACAAAGTTTTGAAAGAAATAAAGGATGACAACTCAACTCTGAATCAGACGGTTACATCTCACTCGATGTCTATTAAAAAGTTGGAGACACAAATGGGTCAAATCTCAACTCATTTGAATCTAAGGGCAAAATGAGGGTTACCAAGTGACACCATGGCCAATCCTAACAATGAACCTTGAATGGGTATCTTCGTTGTGCCACGACATTAAATAAGGCACTTCTTGGGAGGCAACCCTAGTTTTTGATCTTTTTAATATTGTGTTTGAATAACAATTGTTGAATGTGGAGGTTGAAAACTTGAAAATTTTGGGAAAATCAGTAGTAGGCGAGCCAAATATCCAATCGGCGAGCCTGACTTGGATCGTCGTTTGAACCATCCAGCTTGCTGGAGGTTCTGTAAAACTCGACGGGCTAAAGTGCTACTCGCCACATTGCTGAGTGGGTTGGTGCATTGCCGAGTGGGCTAGCGACCTAAGTAATGGTTGCCGATTAGCGCGTGAACTGAAGGGTCAAAAGGGCCAAATAATTTTTAAACTTAAAGTTCTCCCTCATTTGATACTCTTCGACTTCCAAACTTTTGCAACCGTATATTTTCCTAATTCCGTACTAATTTTCTTGCTTTTTGCGTGGGATCAATAACTCGGGGTAGGATTTTTTGATTCTTTGCTTGCCTAGCATTTCAAATCTTATGTGTCTGAGGTTGATTATCCGAACCCGTCTTAACATTCTAGTAAAATCGAATGTATGATAATTATGTGGTTGTTCTCATTGTGTAATTGTGATTTTTTTAATGTGTCTTGACAATGTCTGCCCGTATATGGTTTCAGTTGATGTTAATTGGCTTTAAATTGTGTAATCCCATATTTTAGCATGTTAAATCGTGTTGGTTGGTGTTGATATGATTGTTGAGTCTAGTGGGGGTGAAGTCTCAGTAACCCCGGTTGTGCCAATTGACTAATTTTTCCCAATGATAGAGTGGGTAACGTCATTCTTAAAGGAAAAGATGTCAATTAGCCAATTTTGGCCAATTCGGGGGAAGACTGAGTACCCCAAGGGCGTGGGAAGTATGGGTCTAAGCCTTATTGTATAGAATGATGGTTTAATTTTGTTTTCATAGGCTGCAAGTTAGATTTTGAAGGTCGAGGTAAAAATCTGGCAGGTTGGAGTATTAGGCGAGCTGGGTCGAGCTTGTCGAGTGGTTCGCCTAAAGACCCCTAGATCGCCCCTTTTATTCTCTCTTTTAGTGGTCTGAGTTCTATAACTTTCAGTGATACACCTGAGCTCGCCGATTTCACTCGGAGACTCGTCAAAAGTCCCTTGTGATCGCCCTTCTACACCCCAAATTTCTGATAATATTTTGTACATTTTGGTGAGCTACGTCTAGTTCGCCGAATGGCATCGGTGATTCACAGAATGGCCCTGGACATCACCAGCCTGTGCTTATTTTTGAGAGAATTTACTATGGAACTTTCGGCGAGCACGACTTGGCTTGCCGAATGTGTTCGGCGACTCATCGATCAGTTTGGCAAGTCTTCCTGTGCAGTTTTCTCACTTTTAATGTTTTCTTGATTTGTATGTAATGTATGTGATTTTATTTTGCAGAAATAGCTACACCAAAGGTTGCAAGAAGAAATAAACCGCCCTGAAAGCGGGTAAGATACATCGTCATCAATGAAAAGGCTACACCCTCCCAAGCCACTGGCTCCAAACATCCTTCTAAAGAGGTCAAGGGGCCCGTATTGCCAACACTTGCAGAGGCGAGCTCCAACAGTGAGGGTATTTACACCACGTACCTCAATCCTTCTGACAGTGAGGGCCATTCAGGGGATAGTTCCCCAACCTCCGTATCTGAGCCGAAGGATGACCAACTTCTATAGGATATAAGAGAGGAGGTATGCTCCAAATCTTTACATGATCCAACTAGGGTCCCGGTTCCTCCTACGCCTCCTCCACCACTAGCAAAAATAGTAGAGCAGGCTCCTCCGCTAGCTCAGGTCCCTCATCCCCGGTCACTAAACATATTAAAGACCAAAGGATTGAGAACGATTTTAGAAAAGAAGCAGTTGTTTACTGATGAATTTGTAGATAGGTACCCGGAGGTTGGAATACCATAAAGTTCCAGAAGTTTGAGATATTCATCAATCCCCGAGGCTGATACATTCCTACATGGGTCTCGGAGTTCTATTATGTGTATTGGGAGTTGGTACCAAAGGGTAAGAAAAAGGCCAGTTCATTCAAGCAAGTTGACCATGTGATTGTTCGAGGCAAAAATGTCAAATGCATCAACACATATATTAATGGGGTGCTTGGTTGTACGACAAATTTGATCCACTACCATGTGGGTAAGGTTCAGAAGAAGACCCTGGATAACTTGAATGGTTGGCTAGTACCCCTGATTTCTGACACCACCCCGAGGTGGATTGAGGCTGGTGTTCCCATTGAGATGAAACACCTAAACACGCTTGTAAGATACTAGTTCGTGTTTATTAGCAGCACAGTTATGCCTTCACAAAATGAATCTATACTTCGGCACCTAAAAGCTGCGTATCTGGGATGCATTATGGATAGGGTGATACTTAATCTAGGTCTACTCATTGAGTAGAAGATGGCCATGAGGTCCAAGTAGAGGCATACTTCTCTCTCCTTCCCCGTATTGATCAATGAGTTGTGCAAGCGGTCCCGTATTTGGGTAGTCACCAAGATGGATGTGGAAGTAATTCCTACTTCCTCTGACATCCTGACAATAGAGGCTTAGTATATGAGGGATGAGGCTGATAGGAGTAGAGCTGCACCAGTGGATACGTCCCCGAATGTTTATGTTGAGATGCTGCCGACAGAGGAAATACTTACCCCTCAGGCTAGTGAGCCTACTGGTACCTCTACTTCGGCACCTTTTGGCCCTAGATCTGCTCCCCCTCCTACTACTTTTGTGGCTTCTGCTTTTGTTTCCCAACCGCTAATAACCCACGACATATTGTACAAGATGGGCCATCTGGCTCAATCTGCTGATGTGTGTGCCTCTCGGGTAGAGGCCGTTGTTCCTGGGTTGATTGATCGTGTGGTTGCTGCTGCCTTGGCCTCGATTGGGGCTGAGATTATAGAGCACAGAGAGTTGATAGATGCTCATAGATTTTCTTTGGATGCCCTATCTATAAGGTTAGAGGCTTGTGAGAAAAGTCGGGGTGTTTCTAATGTGGTGACGGCCTTGAAGACCGATATTGTTGGGCTGACGAATGATGTGGATGAGTTGAAGTCCACTGACCTATCGATGTTTTTAGGTATGGTAGAGATCCTTGAGGTCTCGAGTACAGACGTCCCTAGCAGTTCATATGTTCCTCCAGCTGCTATGACCGAAGATGTTGATAGAGAAGATGCAGCTGGTGAGTCTGAGGCTGAGACTGATGAGGAAGAGTCTCATTGTGTTTTTGTGTTGTGATTGTGGATATGATCTTGTGTTGATATTTATTGGCTTTTTGTCCATTTTTATATGAATGTGGTTTTGACTCATTTTAAAAATTACCACCTCTTGATGTGTGTGAATGTGGTTGTTCTCTTACAATTTCGAGTGTTGATTTTGACCAATACCAATAACTTGAATAGTGCTCTTGTTTGACCGACATATGTGTGCAAATCCAATAAGGTAAATTGATTTGCATAACTGATATGTGAACTCGTAGCATCTCATTGTGACTATGTCGGTTGTTGAGTGGATCTCTTGTGATGATTGTTGCACGCTAGCAAAAATGGTAAAGTCATATTTGATGATTGTGTTGAATGTTATGTGTGGTGAGGTTGTCTTGAAATGCATGTTTTATAATACCTAGAACTTTACCTGTTGGTCTAATTGAATAGTTTGAGCGAATGATAGAGATGATCTGAGGCACAATTTGTGGAGAGTGAGCCAATACTGCCATTATACCTCTTTGTGACCACCTTGTGAGAGTGTGAACCTAACTTGGCACCATTTTAGCCTATCCTTTTCTTTGGCCGAACCTTGAAAACAAATGGCCCATTTCTTTCCCACCTAAAATCTTCATGGAGTATTGGTTAGTTTGAATAGCCAACATAGGCCAAAAGCCTAAGTTGGGGGTGTGAAAAAAAAGGAGAAAAATCAAGAAGTGTGAGAAATTCGCCTTGAAAGATTGTATTGAAAAAGATGGAACCCCTCCATATAAAAAAAGATAAATAAAGAGGTTCTCGGCGATGCGATCGATTTAACATTGCATGAGTAGTTTGAACCTTTTGTGTACGTTCACGTTGAGTCTTGAGTAGCACTGTTTGTAGACATCCTTGTTGAATTGATTGATCTTGAGTTTTACTTGAGGACAAGCAAAAGTTTAAGTTTGGGGGTGTTGATGAGTCTAAGATTTCGACTAATTTAGGGCTTTGTTTTCATAGTTGAATTGTCCTCGAATGCCTAATTTATGCTTTAAACTGGTGTTAAAGTGTTGATTTGCAGTAATAAAGGCAAAGGAGCAAGGAAAGGACAATACCGAGAAAAAAGGAGCGAAAAAGCTGAAGAAAAGCAGTCCTAGTGATCGGCAAGACAACTCGATGAACCACCGAGTGGCTCTTCAGCTCGTCAAAAGTTCCAGCGTCCCAGCCCTAGTGAAAAACAAACTTGGCGATGGAAATGGACAGTCTAAGAGACGGTGAATTGATCGGTGACCTCGATCCTGATCGCCTAAAGTTACAAAAATCTAAGGTTGAAGAGGCATTGCAAGACAGTGAGGAAGCATTGCAATTGGTGCATCGTCGACTTGGTCAGATATGCTCAACTAACTCCGCTGATCAGTCCACAACCTGCAAATCTGAATAGTATAAATGTAAAATTTCATAAGAGTTTTAAGGGTGGCTGGAGAACTCTAAAATTCGCAGATTCTAAACAAATGTTCTAAGAGTTTTACCTTGAGTTCTTGATCCCCAAGACTATTTTTAGAGTTTTAAGTATAATTTTCAAGTGTATTTTCAATTTCAGTTGAGTTGAAGCATTGTAGAGACTTGGGAAGCATTACCTAGTTAATGGATGTCATAACTGGTAATCATTTCTCACTTTTTATAATGTGTGGCCAAAATGTCCGTTCTTGGGAATGTGATCATTTGTTCTAATTAGCTTATGGGTATTGTTATTTTTTATTTAAATGTTGTTTTGAAGTGAGTTTGGTTGATAATTGTGTATTAACTAATGAATTGTGGTTTCAAATGCAATTCTAACTTAGTGTTCTGGGCTTGCTTGAGAAATAATTTCTAGAACTAAGGTTAACGATTGATGATTGTAGTGATTGATTTGTTGTGGGTTCAGCTCGAGAGAGTGAATCTTAGTTCGATCCTACCTATCTAGCTCAAGAAATTAGATAAATTGAGGTATTGGGCTGTTTATATTTTTATTCTTGTCGAGGTTTGAGAGAACTCACTTGAATCGTAATAGTTGTTCGAGAGAAAGCTATTGCATCTATAGTCTAGCCTACCCACTAAGATTCAGCAGTTGTTAGTAAATTACAATAACCCATATAGCGAAATTAGCCTTTAATCGATCGTATCCCCTAGAATCCTTCTCTACTTATCTACTCCTAGTTTTCATAATTGTTTTAGTTGTTAATTGACACCTTTAAACCCCCCATCTGACACTTGTTTTCAACCCCTTTAATTTATGTTTCTTTAATTCGATAATGTTTACTTCTACAAACAACTAGAGTACAACCTTTACTTCTTAATTGAATTGCATATCATACCACTCCCTATGGGTTCGACCCCAACTCTTTGTTGGGTTTATACTAAATTACGATCACCTACACCTAGCATTGGATGAGTTGTAGTTTAGCATTACCAAAATTGGTGAAGGAGCATGAGTCCGCCTATAGTTACAGAATGTCTGGGAAGATGGAAGCAAAAACGACGATAAAAAGGGACAGTAGGCGCATCGCCAACAAGGTCGGTGACCCCAACTTCCATCACCGAAAGTCAGTATACTAAAAGAGCATGACTCAAGTCAAAAAGGCTATATTGAGGAGCATTAGCACGTCGCCGACCTGGTTGGCGACGCTCGACTGACATTGCCGAATGAACCTGAAGGCAAAAATCTAGGACCATATAAATCGAATTTTGAAAAGAAAAATAGTAGTTCCTATAGATCCTAACTCTGGTTTTTCGAACTAAAAAGGACTAAAACATTGTTCTTACTATTTTTGAGAGTTTTTGAGTAGAGATTTGACTTGAATTTTGAATTTTAGTGGATTTTGAAGCATTGTAATGACTTGCAAATCTTTACCTAGCTCATGAATAACCTAGATTGTAATTGTTTCTTACCTTTTATAATGAGTAGCTAAAACCCCTTTTGTTGGGGGTGGTATTAGGTGATTAATTGCCTTAACTAGTTTATGGTTGTTAGTTATTGCTGATTTAATGACTTTTTTGAAGTGGGTTCGATTGGTAGTTAAGGTTTAACTGATGAATTGTAGTTGAAATTAAATTTCTAGTCTAGTATTTTATGTTTGCTTGAGAAAGAGGTTTAGAGTCAATATTATTAATTGATAATTGTAGTGAGCGGGTTATGTGGGTTCGACTCGAGAGAGTGAATCTGAATTCGATCCTACCAATCTAGCTCGAGAGAGTAGATAAATTGAGGTTTTGGGTCGCTTACATTGTTATGCTTGTCGAGGTATAAGAGAACTCGCCTAATTCATAATAATTGTTTGAGAGAAAGCTATTACACTTATAGTCTAGCCTACTCATTAAGATTCAGTGAATTTCAGTAATTGGTAACCATCCATATGGTGAAATTAGCAATTAATCAATAACATCTCCAAGGACCCATCTCTCATTGATCACTACTATGTTCTCGTAATTGATGTAGTTCTTAATTGACAATCCTAATCCCCCCAACTGACACTTGTTGTCAAACTCCTTTAATTTAAGTTGCGTTGATTCGATAATGTTTACTTCTACAAGCAACTAGAGCATAACCTTTACTACTTAATTGAATTCCATACCGTACTACTCCATATGGGTTCGACCCAAACTCTTTGTTGGGTTTATACTAGATTACGATCGCCTACACCTAAAATTGGATGAAGTATAGTTGAGCGTTATAATTGGTGAGGTAATTCCATACCTACCTCTTTTGGGCTATTTTGTGGATATTGTTGTGTTTTTGTTGTGATTGTGGATATGATCTTGTGTTGGTATATATTGGCTTTTGGTCCATTGTTTTAATGTGAATGTGGTTTTGACCCGTTTTAAAAATTGCCACCTATTGATATGTGTGAATCTAGATGTTTTCTTGCAATTTTGAGTATTGGTTTTGATCATTATCGATGACTTGAATAGTACTCTTGTTTGAACGACATGTGTGTGCGAATTGATTTGCATAAGTCATATATGAACTCATAGCATCTCATTGTGAATATGTCGGTTGTTGAGTGGAACTCTTGTGATGATCGTTGCACGCTAGTAAAAATGGTAAAGTCTTGTTTGATGATTATGTTGAATGATGTGTGTGGTGAGGTTATCTTGAAATGCATGCTTGATAATACCTAGAACTTTCCCCGTTGGTCCAATTGGTTAGTGTGAGCGAATGATAAAGATGATGTTAGGCACAATTTGTGGAGTGTGAGCCAATATTGCCATTATACCTCTTTGTGACCACCTTTTGAGAGTGTGAACCTAGCTTGACACCATTTGAGCCTATCCTTTTCTTTGGATGAACCTTGAATACAAATGACCCCTTTCTTCCCCACCTAAAATCTTCATGGAGCATTATCTATTTTGAATAGCTAACTTAGACCAAAAGCCTAAGTTGGGGGTGTAATGAAAAAGGAGGAAAATCAAGAAGTTTGAGAAATTCACCCCTTGAAAGATTGTGTTGAAAGAGATGGAACCCTCCATATAAATAAAATGAAATAAAAAAGAGAAATGAAAGAAGAAAAAGATTGAAAAAGAAAAAGAATCGTTGAAATAAAGTGCGTGCAATGAGCAAAATAATTGGGGTATCTAATGAGTCGTGCTTGAAAGAATAGGGTTTGGATTTGAGAATAATGAAGTGTGATAGAAAAGGTGAAAGAATGAAATTCAGGCCATGCTTCATGAAGGTAGAAGTCACTAAGCCTAAATGATCATACAATTATTCTTAGCTCCCTTTCAAGCCTTGAAAGACCTTTGTAATCTTGATTGAGCTTAATACCATGTCGGTTAAAAAATACGGGCAAGCCTATAGGGAAAAATCATGCATGTGTTTATTTTTGAGAGGGTGAGAGTTGATTTGATTCTGAAATTTTAAAAGTTTGATGAGCTTTGTGTGAGCATGGAATTGTCTTTGATGTGAAGGTATTCAAATGTTTTTGTTGAGTTTGAACTTGCATTTGAAGAAAGAATTGTGAGCTTGAGTTCATTTGATACTGGGTAGTCACAGTTTGAAACTTAGAGTCCACAATTGAACATTGCATGAATAAGTTGAACATATTGTGTGCAGTCAGGTTGAGTCTTGAGTAGCACTGTTTGTAGACATCCTTGTTGAACTGATTGATCTTGAGTTTTACTTGAGGATAAGCAAAGGTTTAAGTTGGGGGTGTTGATGAGTTTTAGATTTTGACACATTTAGGGTGTTGTTTTCATAGTTTTATTATACCAAATGCCTAGTTTATGCTCTAAACTGATGATGAAATGTTCATCTGTTGTAATGAAGGAAAAAGAACAAGGGAAGGACACTAACGGGTAAAAAGGAGCGGAAAAGCTGAAGAAGTTGAAGAAAAGAATCCACGGTGATCGCCAAGACCACTCGGCGAATATCTGAGTGGTCCCTTTTCTCGACTAAAATTACTGTGTGCTGACCGTTGGACAAGGACTATTCGACAATGAAATGTACTAGATGGCGGTTTGGTGAATGGATCGGCGAAGGAGCATGAGTCCGCCTAAAGTTACAGAATGTCTGGGAAGATGTAAGAAAAAACGGTGGTAAGAAGGGACAGTTAGCGCATCGCCAAATAGGTAGGCGACACCGAATTTTATCGCCGAAAGTCACTACACTGAAAGAGCGATATCTCAAGTCAAAAAAGCAATGTCGAGGACCATTGGTATGTCGCCGACCTAGAAAGAAACACTCGACTTACACCGCCGAATGATCTTGAAGGCAAAATTCTAGGAGCGTATTAATTGAAATTTGAAAAGAAAAAGAGCAGTTCCTACAGATCCTAACTATGGGTTTTCGAACCAAAAAGGACCAAAACATTGTTCTTACTATTTTTGAGAGTTTTTTAGTAGAGATTTGACTCGTGTTTAAAATTTTAGTCGATTTTGAAACATTGTAAGGATTTTGAAATCATTACCCAGCTCATGGATAATGTAGTTGGTAATCGTTTCTTACCTTTTATAATGAATAGATAAAAGCTCCATTATTGGGCGTGTGTTTATGTGATTAATTGCCTTAATTAGTTTATGGATGTTAGTTATTGATGATTTAATTCTTGTTTTGAAGTGGGTTCGATTGGTAGTTGAGGTTTAACTCAAGAGTTGTAGTTGAAATTACATTTCTAGTCTAGTATTCTATGCTTGCTTGATAAAGAGGTTTAGAGTCAAGATTATCAATTGACAATTGTAGTGACCGGGTTATTGTGGGTTTAGCTCAAGAGAGTGAATATGAATTCAATCCTACCAATCAAGCCGAGAGAGTAGATAAATTGAGGTTTTGGGCATCTTACAATGTTATGCTTGTCGAGTTAGAGAGAACTTGCCTGATTTGTAATAGTTGTTCAGGAGAAAGCTATTACACTTATAGTCTAGCCTACTTGCTAAGATTCAGTGAATTTCAGTAATTGGTAACCACCCATATGGTGAAATTGGAAATTAATCGATCACATCCCCAAGGATTCGTCTGTCATTGATCACTACCTTGTTCTCGTAATTGTTGTGGTTTTAAATTGACAATCCTAATCTCCCTATCTGACACTTGTTGTCAAACCCCTTTAATTTAAGTTGTGTTAATTCAATAATATTTACTTCTACAAGAAACTACAGCACAACCTTTACTTCTTAATTGAATTACATATCGTACCACTCCGTGTGGGTTCGGCCCCAACTCTTGTTGGGTTTATACTAGAATACAATCGCATACACCTAGAATTAGATGAGGTGTAGTTGAGTAGTATCAAAAATGATGCCGCTTCCGGGGATTGGTGTTATAGAATTCTCTTATTGAAGTTATTTTGTGATATTATTGTATTGTTGTTGAGCAGGTGACGAAATGAATGTAAACGGAAGCAACGCCAGCCTACTGGGCCAAAATGACGACATCGGCAACTTGAACGATGTGAATGATGTACATGTAAATGAAGAACATTTGGGTGGTGTAGGTGCTATTATGTTGCCCCCGATGGTGGCAAATTGTCACTACCCAGGGGTACCCCCTAGACGTAACATGGCGTACCGGACCTCGAAGGGTCTCATACAACCCCTTAGCATAATCATGAACATAAGTACATAGATATAATGCGGAAAATGTAAAACTTTTACTGTCGAAGTCAACATCTTTTTCATAAACGAAAATAAGAGTCTAGACCTTGTCTCAATCACCATCTAGTACAACAGAGAGTACAATTAGGGTCAAAGCCCTTTACATCAATAAAGTCTCAAAAATAGAAAGTACAATAGAAGCTAGAAAAGAATAACATCTTGTCCTCGAACCATGAGGACTCATCAAGCTGAGGGAATAGTCAACCCAAGCTTCCCTTGAAAGAAGAAGTACGTCTCAATGACTGGAACCTACACTCATAGTAAATGTAGAAAACATGGGTTAGCCCAAATAATGTACTAAGTATGGAAGTCATGCATAAAAATCATTAAAACATGCATAAAAGGGACATTTAGTTAAAATCACGCCTTTATCAAGTTTAAAAGCCATTACGCACATTTATGAAGAAACATAAGTAAAACCAACATATATGCAACCCAAAGTCATACTAGTGCAATGCAAAGGTAAGATCCCATAACCCTACCAAATGCTAAGTATCACATATAGGTTCCCAACAACATACATATCTTATTTTTGCCTCATCCATAACTAATATACATAAGTAAGGAGTTATTCATGTTCATAACTTGTAACAAGTAAAGTCAACCTTACCGTCCATACATATCTTACATACATAATCCATAAGTCTTCATAACATAAGAGAACCTCACCTCAACCCCTCTTAAAGTCTACTTGTGCAATGCGTAAGTGAAGTCCCATACCCCCACTCAGACTAAGCAGTACCTCTTAAGAAGTCATAATTAAAGTACATGTTCTTATCATAGTTCATATTCGTATCATATAGGGAAACTATCCTTAACCAACATAGACCATGTGAGCTACATTGAATTCGGTGATCTACCTGCACACCGAAAAAAGGTGTCCTACTTGACGAAGGTAGAACGTACATTTTAGCTTTTAGGTGGATCCACTAGCTAAAGACCTATGTGGGCACATAGTTAAGGGATAAGGATATTGCTACTAGAAACCCTAACTACTAATGTGGAGGTTTCCATCTCATGAGATAACCATATTGGGAACCCAACTACTAGCGTGAAGGAACCCATCTCATACTCATGTCCACTCGGTGCTAAGCATAATGCCCTTTAGAAATAATATTAGTCTTTACTTAAGTTCATTGTCATCAGAAAATGCACTAGGCACTCAAACCAACATATATCATAGTAAATCATAGATTCATTAGGTGAGGATGTCCTTTCAACCTTCGAATCATCAACATGTGAGTAAACCTTTCACATCATATTCATAATGTGTTCATGAGAATGGCCTTTCAGTCAACACAACAAGCTTATCACAAACATACATAAATACTTCATGCATAATCAAGTATAAGGGTATAGGTAATAAGGATCTTGCATCAATACCACAATTACACAATAGTCATAGGATCATCACTATCTAAGTTAATCACAATTTCACATAGAATCCTCATCAACATGTATAAATCCTAACAAGTTACCCTTAAAGGCTATGAATCAAGATCAAACCTAACTTGTAAAATTACCACATTAGATAGAGGGATATCATGATTCAACAACTAAATCAATGAAAACCTAATTAATTGTCAAGCTCCCATTATCAATCAAGCCACACCGTAGTCCACAATTTAGGAAGAAGGGGAAATCATGGGTCCAAGGGAGATTTTCATCATAAAACATCAATACTCCATTAATCCAACCATAATTCATCGTAACCGACCACAATCAACCATAAATAACCAATTGAAAATGTTTTAGAAGGAGACCCATGTCATAGATTGAAAATCCTAGGTTTGGGGGATTTGAAATCTTAAAAACATAGTTTGAAGGGGCTCTTTGGGTGATATCTACCCAAAGATGAAAAACATCCATACCTTAACTAAGAAACTCCAAGAAATTCGGGGAAGAACCTTTGGAATCCACAAACCCTAGCTTCAATGGCTCATTTCTTCTACTTTGTGTTTAGAGAGAGAAATATTAAGAGAAGAGAAAGTGTTTTATTTGATTTGGGTGTTTGTGAATAATGACTTAGTCTTGTAAAATTTGACTTAAAAACAACTTATATACTTCCCCTAAAAATACCCACAACAACCCCACTTTAATTGGACTAAAAGGGAAATGACCCAACTAACCTTCATTTAACTCACCTCGTCAGGGACCACGGGCCACCTTCACGAGTTGTAGTGTGGACCACGACCCGTGGTCCTGCCCATCAAGGTGAGGCAGTGGCCATGTTTTTGGAGCACAAGGCTCATTTGTCCAAGGCATCCTCAGGAGCCCCTTCACGAGGCATGAAGTGGACCATGACCCGTGGTCCTGCTAGATTTCACGTATCAAGACACTCTATCCAATACTTAGTGCCAACGATCGTTCAATAGTAATATAACCCAACTATTTGAGTTGGGGTCGAGTCCCAAGGGAATGGTTTGTAATTGAGAATCAATAGGGAAGTAAGAATATGCTCAAGTTAATCATAGCTAAAAACATTTACGAATAAAAGCATTGTTCAAATTTGGGGCTTAACAAGTGTCAAATATCAGGGGGGTTTGTTTTAACTGCCAGCTACAACAACAAATAATATGAAAATAACAAGTATAAAGACGAGTTCTTGGGATGTGATTGGATTATGGGCTAAGGTAGACAATCGGGTAATTGCATTTAATAGTGATTAGGAATAAATCAATGAATAAGCTAGACTTTAATGGGGTAAACTTTCTCTTGAACAATTTACCCCGATTCAAATTGGTTTCTCTAGAACACCAATAAGCAGCAATTAAGAACAGCCTTCGCTTTAGTCCATTCACCCTCTCGAGCTAAATGTGTGGAAAAGGGTTTAGGGTTCACTCTCTCGAGCTGAACCCATGACAACCCAATACCCACTGACCATCGATTCAACAACTTTGGTTGTAAAACCTCTCTCTCTCGCAAGCTTAAAACACGAAATTAGGATTATATTTGCAACTACAACCCATTAATTTCAACCACAATTACTGAATGAAATCACTTTTAAACGACATTTACACTATCAATTAGCAATACCCAACAACTAAATCAACCCATAATCACACCCCAAGAATTGGGGTTTTAGCTAGACATCATAAAAAGGTAAAAATCATTACCAAGTTGTGTTTCCATCAACTGGGTAGAATTGATATAGTCTTTACAAAGGTCTAAGATGAAGAATATTCAACACCCACTTCCAATTTTTTAAAAATGGAAATCTTCAAATCTTCAAAGCTAAGGATAAAATGTCTCTAAAACTCAGTTCTAAGATCTCTAACTTGAAAGCTGAATAAAATGAAAAACTATTGAATGTTTGATATTAAACTAGGAATTTAAAAACGTATTTATAGTCGCCCAAAAATGTGCTGCGAAGGACCATTCGGCGCAATAAGTCGGGATCGCCGATCCACTCGACAATTTTCCCTTTGGTCAATTCCATCACCTTTTTGCTTTGGCCTTCACAACTTCAAGCTCTGTAACTTTGGGCAATATGGCATTGCATTGCGAAACCATTCGGCGACTCGCCAACTGCTCTTTTATATCGCCGACTTGATTTTCTCCTTCAGGGCTTGGCACACTGGAACATTAGGCGATACATCAGCCATTCGGTGATTCGCCCAATGGATTACGGGATCATCAAACCTTCTTTTCTTCTTCCTTTGAGCTGCCTCATTCCTTTTTGCTCATTAGTGTCCATGCTTTGTTCCTAAAGAGTAATGAAAGAAGTGAAAGTTCCTAAACATCTTATAGCCTCTCATTCATAAGTGTGGCGCGCTTCACACTCACGAACAAGACTCTACTAGACGTGGTTCATGAGACATACCCAGGGGTACCCCTAAATGTAACATGGTGTACTTGACCCCAAAATGTCTCATACAAGCCCTTAGAATAATCATGAACATAAGAACATAGAAATTATGCAGAAAATGTATAACTTTTACAATCGAAGTCAACTTCTTTTTCATAAACGAAAATAAGAGTCTAGACCTTGTCTCAATCACCATCTAGTACAATAGAGAGTAAAATTATGGTCAAAGCCTTTTACATCAATAAAGTCTCAAAAATAGAAAGTACAATAGAAGCTAGAAAAGAATAACATCTTGTCCTCAAACCATAAGGACTCACCAAGCTTAGGGAGTAGTCAACCCAACCATCCCTTGAAAGAAGAAGTACGTCTCAATGACCGGAACCTACACTCATAGTAAATGTAGAAAACATGGGTTAGCACAAATAAAGTACTAAGTATGGAAGCCATGCATAAAAATCATTGAAACATGAATAAAAGGGACATTTAGTAGAGATCACACCTTTATCAAGTTTGTAAGCCATTTTGCACATTTATGAAGAAACATAAGTCAAACCAACATATAAGCAACCCAAAGCCATACTAGTGCAATGCAAAGGTAAGATCCCATAACCCTACCAAATTTTAAGTATCACATATAGGTCACCAAAAACATACATATCTTACTTTTGCCTCATTCATAACTAATATACATAAGTAAGGAGTTATTCATGTTCGTAACTTGTAACAAGTAAAGTCAACCTTAACATCCATACATATCTTACATACATAATCCATAAGTCTTCATAACATAAGAGAACCTCACCTCAACCCCTATTAAATTCTACTTGTGCAATGCATAAGTGAAGTCCCATACCCCAACTCATACTAAGTAGTACCTCTTAAGAAGTCATAATTAAAGTCCATGTTCTTATCATAGTTCATATTCGTATCATATAGGGAAACTAGCCTTAACCGATATAGACCATGTGAGCTACATGGAATCTGGTGTTCTACCCCCACACCAAAAGGAGATGTCCTACTTGCCTAAGGTAGAACGTACATTTTAGGTTTTAGGTGGATCCACTAGCTAAAGACCTATGTGGGCACATAGTTATGGGGAAAGGAAATTTCTACTAGAAACCCTAACTAATAACGTGGAGGTTTCCATCTCATGAGATAACCATATTGGCAACCCATCTCATACTTATATCCACTCGGTGCTAAGCATAGTTCCCTTTAGAATTCATATTAGTCTTTACTTAAGTCTATTGTCATAAGAGAATATACTAGGCACTCAAACCAACATACATCATAATAGCTCATAGATTCATTAGGTGAGGATGTCCTTTCAACCTTATAATCATCAACATGTGAGTAAACCTTTCACATTATATTCATAGTGTGTTCATGAGAATGGCCTTTCAATCAACACAACAAGCTTATCATAAACATACAAACATACTTTATGCATAAGCAAGTGTAAGGGTATAGGGAAGAAGGATCTTGCATAAATACCACAATTACAGAATAGTCATAGGATCATCACTATCTAAGTGAATCACCAGTTCATATACAATCCTCATCAGCATGTATAAACCCTAACAAATTTCCCTTCAAGGATATGAATCAAGATCAGCCCTAACTTCTAGAATTACCACATTATATAGAGGGATATCATGATTCAACAACTAAATCAATGTAAGCATAATCAATTGTCAAGCTCTCATCATCAATCAAGCCACACCATAATCCACAATTTAGGAAGAAGGGGAAATCATGGGTCCAAGGGAGATTTAAATCATATAACATCAATACTCTATTAATCCAACCATAATTCATCATAACCGACCATAATCAACCATAAATAACCAATTGAAAAGGTTTTAGAAGGAGACCCATGTCATAGATTGAAAACCTTAGGGTTGGGGAATTTGAAATCTTAAAAACATAGTTTGAAGGGGTTCTTTGGGTGATAACTACTTAAAGATGAAAAGCATCCATACCTTGACTAAGAAACTCCAACAAATTTGGGGAAGAACCTTTGGAATCCACAAACCCTAGCTTCAATGTCTCCTTACTTCTTCTTTGTGTTTAGAGAGAGAAATATTGAGAGAAGAGGAAGTTTCTGATTTGATTTGGGTATTTGTGAATAATGACTTAGTCTTGTGAAATTTGACTTAAAAACAACTTATATACTTTTCTTAAAAATACCCAAAACACCCCAATTTAATTGGACTAAAAGGGAAATGACCCAACTAACCCTCATTTAACTCACCTCATTAGGGACCAGGGGCTACCTTCAGGAGCCGTGGTGTGGACAACGAACCGTGGTCCTACCCGTGAAGGTGAGGTAGTGGCCATGTTTTTGGAGCACAAGGTTCATTTGTCTAAGGGATCATCATGAGCTGTGAAGTGGACCACGACCCATGATCATGCTTATGAGGGGTGAAGCAGTAGCTAGGCTACCTCATGCCCCAATGCCTAAGTCTCCTTCACGAAGGGCTCTACGAGCCGTGGTCAAGACCATGAGTTGTGGTCCCTTCCGTGAAGTTTGAGGCAGTGGCTAAGGTTTTGGGTGGCCACTTTTCCCAGGCCAAGGGAACTTCACGGCGACCTTCACAAGTCATGGAGTGGACCACGATCCGTGCTCCCTCTCATGAAGGTGGGGCAGTGTGCTCCTAGCTAGGGGCACCCTTGGCCTTTGGCCTTGGCTTGGACCCTTTGCCTTTGCACTTGACCCTTGGTCTTGACTCAAATAACCTTATTGCAACCTTAAATGACTTATTAAAATTCGGGGAGTCATTTCATGACTTTAAACCTTACGTTTAGGCTCTAGTTTAACCTACCATTTTTTCAAGGTGTTACAGAAATGCAGTGTTCCACGTGACAAGCACGATGTTGAAACTCTTGCAAATGAAAGGGTTATTGGGAGGCTTGGCTCATGAGGATCCCCATCACCATATTCAGAATTTTGTGGACGTTTTTGGTCCTTTCTCGTTCAATAACATATCCCAAGAGTCAGTTCGACTCCAATTATTCACATTTTCTATGATGGGAGAGGCTACCAAGTTGTTAGCCGACCTACCTAGGATGCAATTACCACTAGGGATAAACTAACTGAAGCGTTCTACATACGGTTCTTTCCTCCTTCGAGGATGATTTCATTGAGGGACAATATTCAAGGCTTCAAATGCTTGGATGGTGATCCAATTCATGAGACGTGGCTACGTTTCCAGAAGTTGCTGCTCCTATGTCCAACTCATGGACTCCCTAACAACGTCTTGGTACAACATTTCTACCGAAGTCTAGATTCGGTTAACAAAGGTATAGCTGACCAACTTTTCCGAGGAGCTATAATGTAAATTGCATCTACTTTGCTTGATGGCATGACCAAAATCAATTGGGAATGGTACATGAGAGAGGATCAAGTGTCTCCTTTGAAATTTAGGATTATGAAAGAACAAATTGAAAAGTTCTAAGAACGAGATGAAAACATGGCCAAGATGATGACCCAAATCAATCTTTTGTCCAAACATGTCATGGGTAGTGGTCCTAAGGATGTGAATGTTGTTATTGTTAGTGGGGTGAACCCGATGATGCACACTTTAAGGCTCTTATTAAATGAGGAAGTGAGTTTCCTTGAAAATCAAGGTGGTGGTTTCCGTCCGAACTATCCAAGGTCGGGCGGGAATCAAGGTTGGAATAGAGAGCATGATGACGGTTAGAGAGACCATGATAGGGAATAACGTGATCGTGGAACCAATTGGAAGGAGAGATATGTACCTCCCAATGAGTGGCAAAAGACAAAAGAATGAAGGGTTGACCCGGAAAATTTCCGCATTGAAGATAGCTTTCACCTATTCTCAACAAAGTGGAATGGTCGGACAAAGTTTTGAAAGAAATGATGGATGACATCTCAACTCTCAATCAGATGGTTACTTCTTACTCGGTGTGCATTAAATAGTTGAAGACACAAACGGGTCAAATATCGACTCATTTTAATCTAAGGCCAAAAAGAGGGTTACCGATTGACACCATGGCCAATCCCAAGAATGAATCTTGAATGGGTATCTTCATCGCAATTCTTAGGAGGCAACCCATTTTTTTATGCTTTTAATATTGTGTTTGAATAACGATTGTTGAGTGTGTAGGTTGAAAACTTGAATTTTTGGGAAAATAAGCAAAAGGCGACCCAAAGATCCAGTCGGTGACTCGCCGAACAGGTCGGCGACCCCAACTTGGATCGTCGTTTGAACCAAACAGCTTGCTGGAGGTTCTATAAAACTTGGCAGCCTAAAGTGCTACTCGGCGCATCGCCGAGTGGGTCGACGACGTAAGTAATGGTCGCCGACTAGTGCGCGAACTTAAGGATCAAAAGGGCCAAGCTATTTTTTAATGCAAAGATCTCCCTAATTTCATATTTTTCGACTTCCAAACTTTTGCAACCGCATATTTTCTTAATTTCGTACTATTTTTCTTTCTTTTTGTGTGGGATCGATATCTCTGGGGAGGATTTTTGGATTCTTTGCTTGCCTAGCTTTTCAAATATTCTATGTCTGAGGTTGGTTATCTGAACCCCGTCTTTACACTTTAGTAAAATTGAATGTATGATCATTGTGTGGTTGTTCTCATTGCATAATTTTGATTTGTTGAATATGTGTTGATAATGCCTACCCATATTTGGTTTTAATTGATGTTAATTGGCTTTAACTTGTGTAATTCGGTGTTTTAGCAAGTTTAATCGTGTGGGTTGTGTTGATATGATTATTGAGTCTAGTGGGGGTAAAGTCTGAGTAACCCCAGTTGTGCCAATTGACTGATTTTTCCCAATAGTAGAGTGGGTGACGTCATTCTTAAGGGCAAACGACGTCAATTGGCCAATTTTGGCCAAATCAGGGGAAGTCTGAGTACCCCAAGGGTATGGGTAGTATGGGTCTGAGCCTAATTACATAGAATGATGGTTTAATTTTCTTTTAGTGGGATGCGGGTTAGATTTTGAAGGTCGAGGTAAGAATCTGGCAGGTTGGACTATTCGGCGGGTTGGGTCAAGCTCGCCGAGTGATTTGGCAGTTTGCATATAGACCCCTAGATCACCATTTATTCTCTATTTTTGTGGTCTGAGTTCTGTAACTTTCGAAAATACGAGTTCACTCAGAGACTCGCAGAAAGTCCCTTCTGATCACCCTTCAGTGCCCAAAATTTCTGAAAATATGTTGTAACTTTCAGCGAGTCACTTCTAGTTTACCGAATAGTGTCAGCGATTCACCAAATAGCCCTAGACATCGCGACCTATGCTTATTTTTGAAAGAATTTATTTTTGAATTTTTAGCAAGCCTGACTTGGCTCATAGAATATGTTCAGTGACTCACCGATTGGATCAGCGAGTCTTCCTGTGCAGTTTTCTAACTGTGAAAATTTTCTTAGATTGTATATAAAGATACGACTGGAAGGACTTTCGTCCACAAAAGTAAGATAAAGTCAGTTCTAAAGGTTTGAAAAAATGAGGATACCAGGCCCACATATCAATCTCAGCCTGCTAAGTAGCCTCCTCAACCGGATGATGCCTCTACTAAACCATCTCCTTAGATTGCAACTACCTAACCTGCCTATCTAGAATAGCCACAAGCTCCTCCTCAAAACTCAAGGACTCATCAAGCTACACCGAATCCCACTGAAGAACATGAGACTTGTCAAAAACATACCGCCTCCACATAGAGACATAAAACACCACATGAAAACTCTAAAGATTCAGAGGTAAGACTATTGCAGAAGCCACTTCTCCACACGGTCTGTAGGTAGGCCCGTGGTTGGCTAATCCAAGTTTTTCCAAATATGTCAAGGTTGTAGTGTTTTCACACTATGGTTGTGAAAAATTTACATAAATACCCAACATTTTCTGGTCAAAATCTTCAGTACATAATCATACAAGGAAAACTTTGCCCAAAATGTTCAAAACTCAAGTCAATAATAACAGAGGGGCATAGTATACATATAAATAAGTCACAATGGGTATGCCACATCGGCAGACTAGCACAAAAGGGAGCGCATACATACGGGCATTCCATACCTATGTTCCCCCATAGGATGATGGTCTTAGATAGACATTATCTAGTAGATCCCTGTAAGCTAGAAGGTCATGGTCCTACCTTGGCAAGTAGGACACTCTCTTTTTAGTGTGGGAAGAGTACACCGGATTCCATGTTATAGCTTACATGGTCTCTAAGTCGATTAAGACTACTTTGCACAATCATAAACCAAGGTGTAACACCTCGGATTGACAAAATAGCAAGTTTCAGAGCTTTCAGGTACTAGTCGACAGAGGCCAACAACGGCTCGTAGGTGGTACCATAGACCGTAGGTGTGGTCCATTGATTGAGCACCTAAAAGCAATTAAGGGATCATAAACCACGGCATGACCAATAGACCGACGGTCAGACCATGGTCCGTGGTTGACGTTCTGTGGACCATGACCCCAAATTTATGTTTTTGACCACAAACAACGGACCAACAGGTTGGACCGTCGATCAGACCACGGTCCGTAGGTGAGGGTCTGTCCGTCAATAGTCAACAATAATTTTTAGGGTAGTTGGGTCTTTTCCGTATTATTTTATCCCTTTACTACGTGGTTTTGTCTATTTCTAAGACCCATATATAAACATTTTAACACGAAATTTCCCTCAATAGAACTCTTTCTCTCAAATTTGTAAAAGAAGAATAAGTCTCCTCTCCAAGATATTTCTCTCTCTTGAACTTGAAGAACAAGAAGATTCAAGCTAAGGTTCAAGGTCAAGCCTCCATTATTCAAAAGATTTTGGGATTTGATAGCAAGGTATGATAGCTTTATTCATCCATGGGATCCTTGTATCCACTGAGCCCCTAAGTTCCCCAATTAAAAGTAGAAATTCCCCAATTTGAGTTAGGGTTTTCTTCTAAGGTGTGGGTCTTTATGAATGTTGATCCAATTGATTGGATTATGATTGTTTATGCATGGATTGAGATTATTCTATATTTTTCATGATGAATTTACATCTACCCATGCTTAACTTATGTTTCTAAGATGAAATTTATGTAAATGGGTTTTAATCCATGAAAAGAGAATTTATGGATTTAAGTGTATTCTTATAGGATAAATAAGGTACATTATGAATTACTTTGAGATTGAAGCATATGTGATGATTATGTTATGAATTATTTATTATTGATGTAATTGTTTTGGAAGGTATATTTCCCACATGATTTACTTATGTATGAATGTGAAAGGCTTTCTCACATTGAATGATTCTAGGTTGAAAGGGTTGCTCACCTAAAATGAATCTAAGCTTACGAACTATGAATGTGATGAGGCTAGAGGTGATTACCCATGACCTCTAATGAGAAGTATATGAGACGATTACCCATATTCTTTAGAGTCGGACTAGAGGTGAATACCCATGATCCTAAGTAAAAGACAAGAGGCGAGTACCCATGTCACTTGATAGAAAGACAAGAGGTGAATACCCATGTCACATGATTAAAGGACTAGAGGCGAGTACCCATGATCCTAAAGTATGTTGGACAAGAGGCGATTACCCATGATCCTATAGTAAGAGGGATAAGAGGCGACTACCCATGATCCCAAGGTAAGAAGGGCTAGAGGTGATTACCCATGTTCCTTTATAGTAAGGCAAGAGGCGATTCCCCATGTTTTTAAAAGATAAGCTATGATATGTTATGATAGGTGATGAGCTTGGATTGTTGCTTGAATTTGCTTTCCATGATGAGTAAGACTAGTGGCGGATTACCCATGTCTTGGCTAAAGTATGAATTGAGGTAACTTCAAGAAGTATTCCTTATATGTGAAATGACCCATTATGTGCATTGATTATGCTTTGTGACTTATGTTGTCTAACTCTTATGTTATGTTTTTGCAAGTTATCATATTTAGTACATTTTTATACTAACGCATATTGTTGCCTACATTTCTTATCCAAATGTACGGTCCGGCATTCCCGAATCTCATCCTCGTGGCTAGGATCCATAGTAGAGGTAAAGTTAAAGATTGGCGAGTCCTCATAGCATGTGAGGATTTGGTCACCATTTCTCTTATGTACTTTTCATTTTAGTATTGACCATTATTGTATGGGTTGTGTCCCAAGATTCTATTGTATTAGATGGTTTTTGAGACAAGTGTATTATACTTCCACTTCATTTTATAAAACTTTGGTTATGTTTGATATGTTTTAAAATCTTGTTTATTTTCTATTATCTTGACTATGAATTCTAAGTGGCTTATATAAGGCCTCTCGGGGTATTGTATGCCATGTTACATCCAGGGTGTACCCCTGGGTCGTGACAAACTTAGTAATCAAATCACAAGATTCAGAATTATTCTAGGATGTCTCCAAACCACGACAAGTAATAAAGATTTGATTATACCCAGAATAACCATCCAAGAAGCAATACCATCCACGCTTCGAAAGTCGATTGAGTATTTGATCCATAAAAGGCATGGGAAAGTGATCTTTTTCTGTCCATGAATTTAGCTTTCGATAGTCCATGCGCACTCTCCATCCGGTTACCAGGTCTCATGGAAACAAGTTGTTCCCCTTTCTCATTTGGGACTACTGTGATGCCTCTTTTCTTGGGCACACATTGCACCGGACTCACCCATTTTCTATTCGTGATAGGGTAAATCACACTTGCATCTAGCCACTTGATTATCTCCTTTTTAACCACTTCTTGCATCGGTGGGTTCAATCTTCTTTGATGTTCGACACTAGGCTTGCACTCACTATCTAGTTGAATCTTGTGAGTGCAAATAATAGGTGGAATACCTATTATATCAGCGATAGTCCATCATATAGCCTTCATGTACCTTCTCAACATCCCAAGAAGCAAGTTCACTTGCCACTCAAGTAAGTCAGCTGCAATGATGACGTGTAAGGTGTTATCTTCCCCCAAGAATGCATATCGAAGATGAGCGGGGAGTACTTTCAACTCAAGCTTAGGTGGTTCCTCCGTGGATGGTTTGGCGGGAGGATTTTCTGGATTCTTTTGATCAATATCTAGCTTGAAAGGAGTCCTCAAGTATTCGCCTAATCTCTATAGAGAAGCAACCACTTCATCATACCCTTGAACTTTAATCTCATCAAAATTTGAAAGAATAACCTCAAGAGGTTCACGCATACCAATGAATTCGCTCACACTAGCCACTGCTTCATCGATCACATCAATCGTTGAAACTACATGAATATCACTAAGTTGTTTCATTGATTTTCAGACACTGAAGGTGACCTCATCTTTGTTTACCCGGAACTTCAACTCCCAACTTTCAACATCCACTAGCGCTCTCCCGGTTGCTAAAACTGGTCTTCCCAAAATAATGGGAACTTCAACATCAATCTCACAATCGAGAATAACAAAATCGGCCGCAAAGATAAATTGATCAACCTTCACCAATATGTCATAGAGTATCCCAACGGGGTGTTTGATCGAGTGGTCCGCCATAAGAAGCCTCATTGTTGTGGGTTTTGGTTCACCCAACCCAAGTTGTTTAAAGATTGCATAAGGCATTAAATTTATACTTGCCCCCAAATCACACAAAGCTTTAGAAAATTGAAGCATACCAATGGTGCATGGTATAGACATAACTTTTAGCACATAACTTGGATTACGAATGGTCAAAGGCATAGGAAAGAAAATGTAACACCCCAAAAATTTATAAGCTAAGGCCTGAACTATTTTGTATATGCATATAAGGTCTTATCAGGTTATTCTTAAATTGCTCATATATTTAAAGGTAAATTATTTAGTTTGGGAATGATTTTGGATATCAATTAAGGTCACTAAAAACTCCTAGAACAAAGTTGAGTTGAAAGTTTCCTTACCGATTAAGTTTTGATGTAAGATTTTACTTGAGTCAACTTTAAATGCTCATATCTCTTAGAATATAAATAGTTACGTGGCCCATAACCTATAAAATTAAAGGTATTTGAATCTTCTTTCCAACGCCAAAAATTTCACGTCAATCCGAATTTTGAGTAAAAAATTATGACCATTTTAGTAACCTAATATAGTGCAGTGACGAATTAGACGACGGGAAAACATTAAAAAGGGTCTTTTTGTCTCTTTACCTCTAAGAAAACCCTAAACAAATTTCTTGAATAATTAAAGACCCAAAAAAATCTGATTTTCATCTCTTAATCCATCATTCTATTCTCTCTCAAACCTTAAGGTAAAACCCTAAGGAAATATCAAAGTAGAAGAATCCATTCAAGATTCTTCTTCAAGGTAAGTTTTTCTCCAAGAACTCCATTCTTTCCAACTCAAATTCCTCCATACAATTATGAATCACTAATTAAAATCATAATTCTTGGCCATAGAGATTTCAAGAAACTAATTCAAGAATCTCAAGAAAGGTTTACATGATTGTTTTTTTTCAAGCTAGAGTTGCAAGGCTTCTATACAAGTTCTTTTTTCAAGATACTTCAAGAACCTTGTTCTTTCAGGTTTGTAAGGCTATCATAGTGTTGGACTAGTTCATCCTCATGCACTACATCTACTTTCAAATCAGTAAAAGAGTAATCTAGGATTCTATCCCTAAATTTGAGTATTCTTGAGATAAGTTGATTTTCAATTCTTGAGTACATGTTTCTTTTTGAAATTCTATTCCTAATTATTTAATTGCTATATGTTATGCATTAAGATTTTCAGTTGATTCGTTCATGTCTATATTTCAACATGAACCTTATGAATTGAATATTCTTGAGATGAGTAGTGTTGTTGAGTTCTGAGAACTGAGTTTCCATATTGCTATTAAGATATCTGAGTTGAGTCGTTCATGTTCATAATTCCACATGAACCCTATGAGTTGAGATATAAATCTTGAGAAGCTTTTTAAAGCCAACAATTGAGTTTCAAACTAAGTTTTTGAGGAAGTAAAGATGAGTTTTGATAAAAAAGTGTTTTCTAAAACATGATTAGTATGATAATCGAGTATGCCATCAATGTTTAAGCAATATGGTTACAATATATGCCATCAATGTTTAAGCAGTATGACTTTCCGAGTCATCAATGCTCATATTACAATATGATTTTGAAATATTTTCTAGAAAGAGTTTTCATGTATGAATTGAGTAAGAGTATAAGGGAACTAAGTATTTCCAAAGGTATTAGTTTTTACATTGATAAAAGAGAAACTTTGATTTCTAAATGAGTTAAGAGTTCAAAGATATTTCAAGAGCAGTTACCTCTTTAAAGAGGATAGTTTGAACAATTATCTAAAACCAGAGGAAGCGTAAGTTTTTAAACATTGAGCCTGAGAATATATTATTGGGAGTAGTATTGAGCACCGATATGGGGATGAGTTCACACAACTCACATTCCTCATAAACCATGTATGCCAACATGGGTACATGATCCTACTTTTTAGATAAATCCTAAGTGACTTCGGGCAGAGCTTAGTGGATCCACTTAGTTGAGGTGTCCTATATCTCGGCAAGGTATAGGACAATTTTGGCAGCGTAGGCAAGACGTTGTATCATCATGTAGCTCATAGTGATGGTTGTTGGTTAGAGAATCTCCCAATAGAGTTAAACTGTATTTTTATATATCACTTATTATGTTGAGTTCAGAGATAAGAAAGTATTTTGTAAAACTTTAAATGATTTAACTCATTTATTTCTTTACATTCATCTTGAGTACATTGTTATCTATTGTAGTCCTTTCTTTTAGTTATTTGTTATTCAACTATATTACATATTCGTACATTCAATGTAATGATGTCATTCAACCTACATCTTTTAATGATACAGATACAGGTTCTTAGTATCCTCAATAAGAGTCTGTTGAGATCACATCATCCGCTCGTCTTCTTATGAGTGAGACCTCCTTGCTTTCAGAGTACTCCAGTTTATGAGTTGTTAGTAGTAGTTCTTTTGAGGAGTCGTGGGTCTTGTCCCGACACTCATCTTTGTATAGTAGAGGTTTCATAGATAAGGAGTTTTGGAGAATCTTTCAGTTTCAGATGTTTTGTTTAAGACTTATGTTCATACTTGGTATATTTGGAGAGTTTTGTGATTTAAAGAAACTGTTGATCTATCCTTTATTTCAGTTTGATGTTTGTGTATGCTTGAGTTAGTCTTCCGCTTGTAGTTAGCCAGGATGAGGGTTCGCTTGGGGATCAACAATGGTTCTTGAGTGCCGACCATGTCCATGGTGTAGGCTCAGATCGTGACAGAAAATTCAAAGACCTTCAATTTTATGGGTCACATAAATATCCATATTCTAAGAGATATACTTGTTTGAAATTGACCCAAGTAAAATCTTGCATAGAAACTCAATTAGTAAGGAAACTTTCCACTCAACTTTGTGCTAGAGGATTCTTATGAACTTAATTCATCCCCAAAACTCGTTCCACACTAAAAAATTGACCTTCAGACCTACACATAATTAGGAATCACCCGTTACGAGTCTAAATTTCTTAAATTCATTGCACCCATGGTTTCTATCATGAGAGGTATAACTTCTTCACTTTTTGTGATGGGTGTCTAAAACCCCAATCTCTAGGAATGTGATTATGGTCTTGGATTTTGATTTGACTTAGTTGGTATCTTGTATTGCTCTATTTTACTACTTTATATCATGAATTTGAGTTGTTACCATGTGATTAATATATGGATTAGGGTGGCCAACTGAATCTTAGCTTAGATCTTAAATTGGTGCTTGAAAAAGACCAATTCGAGTGGGTAATTAGTTCAGTGGCTGCAAATTAGTTGTATCTAGTTGTAATTGTGAGGAAATGGGTTGAATTGTAAATCACATATATGAGACCGAAAGGAGATTTTATGAATTGATGTTATGAGCTCGTCAGAAGATTAACATTATTGAAGATGACCCAACTTATTCACGATAGTTTATCTTTGTTGAGCAATAAATGATTACCCCTTTGTGATATCAATGTCCAATCCCTACGCCCCTAGAGTTAACTCAATCTATTCAATCTTCGTTTATTTAAAGTGTGTTGTCAATTGGTGAGTTTAAACTCTTTTGATTCAAATTGGTGGAATCATCCACCCATTTGTGTCAGTTTCTACATTATAATGAGTTATATTTTAATTCACTCATTGAATTCTTAATCTCATACTACTCTCTCTGGGTTTTAACACAGACTCTTAGTTAGGTCATTTTTATTGACGAGTACCGCTTATGTTTTTAATTTCTTCTAAAGAGTAGTTTGATCGTTGTGAGAGTACACTTGTCAGATCTATATTTGAGGCACCTTACTCTTGTAGTCTTGGTTATTTAGTTTTCTATCAAGCTTATGGGGGTCAGTTCAGTTCTATTTTATTTTGTAACGATCCTAAAATCTAGTAGGTGAAACTATAGCTTACACTACTAAAAAACACTTTATTTAGCTACAAACTTCATCGCTACTTTGCCACTAATATTCTCATAGCTAGGCAAAATCAATCATTGATTCATCGCTAAGTGGTTTTAGCAACAAAAATTTTTGTTTAGCTACAACAACTTTCTGTCACTACATCTAGTGTTTTTAATATTGTCAACGAGTTTCGTCTTGAGTTTAGTTTTGGGTTATGAGTTGTAAAGTATTGCCCCGAGCTAGGTTGAGGGGTTTAGGGGTTAAACGTCAAGGTACGACTCCCCAAAGACCACCCTAAGAGTCCTTGAGGAGGACCCTTAGCCTAACCACCAAGACCCCAAAGAAACTTGAAGTTTGTCAAAATGAGGTTGACCTACGGATGGGGTTCACGCCCCGTAGGTCCATCCACGCCCCGTGGATGGTCTCCGTAGGTCAAGACCCCATTTAGCATGTCTCTGATCCAAGCCATGCCAGGACAGGATGGTCAGTGGACCTACCCAAGGTCCATGGGTGGTGGTTCGTGGTTGGCCACTGTAAAAGCTGTTATGGTTCAGCCATTGTGGGGGTCTTTTGGTAAATTGCTTTTGAGTTGAGTTAAGTTGGAGGACAATTTTAATTGGTTATTTAAAGTATTAAAATCTACTTTCAATTCATTATTTCAAAACCCAAATTAGAAACCTCCCCTCCCCTCCAAAAGTTCTCTTTCTAGAAACCTCCATTGGAGGTGAAGGATTGAAGCTTCCAAGGTTAAGACTTCAAGTTTTTCAAGGGATTTTCATGGATTTCTTCCATTAAAGGTATGGTAGTCTTTATCCTTGACTTTATTTCTTTCAAGGAGCCAATTTCAAAGCTGATTTCAAGTTTACAAGTTTTCCCCAAAAACCCTAGTTTTCAATCTATGCATGGGTTCAATTCCAAACGTTTTCAAAAGGCATTTAAGTGATGAATCATGGTTTAATTAATGTTTTTATGGTGAATTAAGATGATTTCTTCTATGAACCCATGTTTTTCCCCAAAATCCTAAGTTGTGATTTGTGATTGGGAATTGATTGGTGATGAAGTATGAGAATTGTTTATGTTTACGTGGATATAGAATGTTGAAATTATGTTATTACTATTGCCTAGTTGTATTAATTTAAGGTTGTGTGGGTGAATGTGATCCATGCCCTTGAAAGGCAAGGTATGAAGGTTAATGTATGAGTATGATGTGAAGTATATGTGTGTGATCTCAATGAAAGTATAATGATCATGTTTAGAATGTAACTGTGTTATTATTGAAAGCATATTCTCAATTAACACTAATGAATGATGATGATAGAATGTGAAGGGTTTTTATAATGTTATATTATATCTTGAATTGGTAGGCTTAGGCATCCTATTCTTGCATAAATGAAAGTAATGTGGATTGATGTAACTTGAATTGGTTGGCTTAGGCAACCTCTTCTTGGGTATATGAATGTAATGTTGAATGATGTGTCTTGAATTGGTAGGCTTAGGCATCATTTTTTGTATTGAGGAATTTGATCATGAATGAAGTATCTTGAATTGGTAGGCTTATGCATCCGATCTTCTTGAATGAATGAAAGTATTGTTGATTGTTGAATCTTGAGTTGGTAGGCTTAGGCATCCTCTCTTGTGTAATGAATATGTCTTGACTAAATGAATATGAATCAATAGGCCTATGGCATTCCTTTCATAAATTACTAATGAATATGTTTTGACTTGATAAATATGAATCGATAGGCCAACGACATTCCTTTCATAAATAAATGATGAAGTATTCTAGGCAATGACATGAACCGGTAGACCTAGTGTTGGTTGCTCTTCATGATGAGTCTAGAAACTAATGTGATGATAAACCTTGAATCGGTAGACCTAGTGTTGGTAGCTCTTTCATGTGTGAACTGATGAACCTTGTATCGGTAGACTATATGTTTATGGCACCCTTCTTGGCAAGTCAATGAGCTATCCTTAATGTACCTTGAGTCGGTAGACCTAAATGTGGTGGCCCTTTCTTGTGTAATGTACTTTGGGTCGGTAGGCCTAATGATTGGTTGCTCTCTCAAGTACAATAATGTTAATGTGAATGAAATACTCTATGGGAATAAATTCTAAGTACCGAGTGGATATGGTAAGATGGAATTTCTCCCTACGTTAGGCCGGATTTCAATGAACATCTTTCCTATCCCATAAATATGTGCCCACATAGGATATTAACTAGTGGATTCCATCCAAGCTAAAATGTTACCGGTCCTACCTTAGGCAAGTAGACCACCTCTTTATGGTGTAGGGCGATATGACACCAGATTCCATGGTTAGCTCTCATGGTCTATGTCGGTTAATGTCTATTCCTATCATGTGAGATGTGCATTATGGTTTCTTGGGAAGTTCTATGAAGTGTGGGTGGTGGTATGGGATGCTATCCGTGCATTGCACGAGTAGGCTTTGAGAGGGTCATAGTGACTTCTCTAAGGTCTTAATCACTAATGAATGGAAGTACTCTTAATGAAGCTAATGAAAAATGTTGACTTAAATGTCTAAATGTAATGATGCATGCTATGCTTCGATTGTATTATGAGTTACTTCCTTGTCATGACTTATTGAGTATGAATGTGCCTTGTCTATGGTGGCTCCAAAGGAGTACTTAGTGTGAGTAGTAGTATGGGATGTTACTCATACATTGCACAAGTATGACTTAGGGTTGTCCTAGATGTTGTTCCTAATGTGTTGATATGACTTATGTAATTTTTATGTCTCTTATGTATGAGTATTGTATGAAAATGGAAAGGATGAATGGTAAGTTCACTTTTGGTGGCCTTAATGTGGTATCTAGTGTAGATGGTGGTATGGGACGCTATTCATACATTTCACAAGGTATGACTTGGGGTTACTTGAGGTGAAGTCTTAATGTAATGAAATGTCATGTATGTTGATTATGTTCAAATGTGAAGAAATCACTTTTATGTTGGTTATGTTGTATATTATGCCTCTTATGCTTATGTTCATGAAGTTTTCTCAAATTGGCATAAAGCATGATTTCCAAAGAAAATATCCATTTTAAGCATGGTTTTTGCATAGCTATCATACTTAGTACTTTATGTGCTAACCCATATTTCTTCATTTTTTACCAAAGTGTAGGGTTTGGAGATTTTATGTTCTATACTTGAAGAGTAGGTTTCTAAGGAGCTTGGAGATGAAGATTTGGTGAGTCCTCATAGTTTCGAGGACAAAACCCACTATGTTCCCTTTATGTCTTTTACTTTATGTTTACAGCTTTTGTATGGGCTGTGTCGCAAAGCTGTATTCAAAGTATTAGATGGTTTGAGACATAATATAGAAAAGAATTCCGCTTGCTTTTAGGAAAAATGTTTTCGATTGTAAAGAAAAGTTTTAATTTCGCACTATTTTCCTTATATCGAATGTTATGAAAGCTATGAGGCTTGTATGAGACTTTTTGGAGTCTTGTACGTTGTGTCACTTCTGGGGTGTAGGCTCGGGTCGTGGCATATTTGCACACCAATATACCTTCTGGGTTTATGGGGTCTAGATAGGTTTATTTAGGTATACTTAGATTTACTTTTTGTATGCTCCTGTGTTTTTTTTCATATCCGCTTTGACCTGTGTTTGTGTCTAGATTCTATCTTTTCATATTGTTTTTACTATTCTTGCTCAGTCACCCTTCAATGCCTATTGAGTACCTTTGTTTTGGTACTCATTCTATAGTATGCATTATTTTCATGAGGCAAATCCTGGTACCATCTACCAACAGTGTTCATTCTGCCATATTTTGTAGCATTTGGGTATCGAAGACGAGGGTGATCTCTTGGCGTCCTAGATCAGCCTATATAATTCTGTATATATATTTAGCTAGTTTTTTCTATGAGATGAATTTTTATGGTCCACTATTGGGACTTGTATTCGTTCATATTAGACAGCTTTGTACTCATGACTTTCAGGTTCTAGGAGGGATTCTATTATATATAGATTTTTGTTTTCTTCTATTTTTGTTTTATTTTATTGCTAGTGTTATTTCTATCTAGTTCTACCTTAATACTCATTACTTGTCGTTTTGGGTACAAGTTGGCTTACCTACTAGTGGGTTATAAAAGATGCCCTTATTACTCAAGAAATTGGGTCGTAACAAATTAGTATCAGAGCCCCAAATTCACTAGTCAAACTTGTATAGAGCTAATACATAGTAGAATTATACAGATCGGTACGAAGACGTACGTATTCTATCTTTAGGGGGATACAAGGTGTCTTTAAAAATCCTTCTCTTTTGTATTATTTTCGTGCAGCGTGTGTTATTTTAGTTTCTTGAAATCTCACTTGTTTCAATAGTTTCGGAGGATAGCTCGTACGGTATAGCGTCTCGGGGTAGGGGTAGACCTCTCCTACCACATAGGGGTGCAAGAACATCCCCAGATATGGAGCGGGGTTCGAAGACAACAGTGGGTTCTCCAGTAGCTAGTGTTCTAGATTAGTCGATAGGGCCAGGAACAACCCAGCCGCCACCCAGACCAATTATGGCTCTAGACCTTTGAGCAGCCCTCACATAGCTTCTAACTGTGCTTGGAGGCATGCAGAAGGCACCAACACCTACACTAGCATCAGGTTCAGGGAGTACAACAGGCAACTGCTATGGCTCCCCGCATGGATGTGTCCTTGGAAACATGCATATTTCCCTGATTGACTACAAGGCCTATAATGACTAGTGAGCAACATGACCTCTTTATTAAGTTCTTAAAGTTTTGACCTCCAGTCTTCAAGTGTACTAAATCTAAAAATGCTTATGATTTCCTTGTTGATTGTCATGGGCTGCTTCATAAGAAGGACATAGTGGAGCGATTCGGTGTTGAGTTTGTGACATACCAGTTTCAAGGGGATGCCAAAATGTTGTGGTGGTCTCATGTTGAGTGTTGGCCAGCCAAGGCACCACATATGACTTGCACATCATTTTCTAGCTTCTTTATGGAAAAGTATATACCCCAGACTTTGAGGGACAGGAGGAGAGATGAGTTCCTGACCATAGAGCAAGGAAAGATGTTTGTTGCAGCTTATGAGGCCAAATTTTGTGAATTATCCAGGTAAGCCACTCAATGTTTCCTCAGCCTGCAAGAGCGAATTCGCTGCTTTGTGTAGGGATTGAGGTCAGATTTGCAGATTCCAGCTTTACAGGTAGCTGCTTCTGCAAAAGATTTTCAGGAAGTGGTTGACTTTGTGATAGAGGTAGAGGGGGTTAAGCCAGATGACTTCACCAAGGTGTTAACATTTAAGAAGTTCCATAAGGGAGGTGATTTTAGTGGTTCTTACTCTAGAGGGCAGAGTTCTAGGGGCTATCCTTTTCGTCCTATGCAATTTTCATTGCACGTTTCAGTTGAGGGTCCATCACAAATCAGTCAGCCTCTTTCTGAGTTTGGGGTTATCTTCAATCTGCTTTATCTTCATGGAGACCTACTTTCACGACCCAGGGGTACACCCTAGATGTAACATGGCATATAGGACCGCGAGAGGCCACATACAAGCGGCTTAGCATTTATAACATAAGGAGTAGAAGAATGAGATAAAAACAACATTTTATGTCCTAAAGTTTTCATAAAAGCAAAGCGGAAGTCTAAACATTTGTCTCAATAGCCATTTAATACAATACAATGAAATTGGGCTTATCTCATACATCATGTCCAAAACTGAAAATAAGAAAGGACTAAAATCAATAAAGTCCATCCTCGAAGCATGAGAATTCACCAAGCTCAGAAATCTCGAAAGTCAATCTCTAGCCAGGACACTGAGAACCCTGAATATCAAACCCTATATTTGGGAAAATGTAGGCAAGAGTATGCATTAGTACAAAACAATGTACCAAGTATGATAGCCATGCAAAAAACATTTAAAACATGCTAGAAAGTGACATTTTCATAAGTATGCAATTATCAAGCTAAAATATGCATCTTGAGAGTTTAGAAACCATAAGTCATAGAGTATGATCAATGCAAGTAAACTGCATCTTAAAACATACTTACGATACTTCGTTGAAGTAATCTTAGTTCATCATAACTTTACTTATTTATGGGAAGAAGCATTAACCAACATATAAGACCATACGAGCTATCAACATACAATCTAGTGTCTACCCCACACTGATAAGGGGTGTTCTACTTTCCAAGGAAGAACCATGAACTTCTAGCTATTGTGGATCCACTAGCTAATGTCTATCTAGACAATCCTATGGGGCACATAGGTATGAGACTTGGATAATCGCCACTAGTCCACTCGGTGCTAAGCTTAGCTTATATGGAATAGTCCTTAATTCTATTCATATTATCTATTAAAGGAACATGGGTAATCGCCTCTTGTCCATAAAGGAACATGGGTAATCGCCACTTGTCCTTACATTACATTACATAGGTAATCGCCTCTTGTCATTCAATTAGAGAGCATGGGTAATCGCCTATTGCCTCATCATTAGCTTAATTCCTTAATCATTGGTTCATTTTAGATGAGAATAGCCTTTCAACCTTAGGAACCCTTATTATGTGAGAAAACCTTTCATAATCATGCATAGGTGTGTATATGAGAAATCCTTTCAACAACAAAACAACAACAACATCATCATTGATACTTCACTCTCAAAGCACCCTCAAAACATATACATAATTCTCATAAGAACATGCTAACTTTCATAATTCACCTTTCATAGTTCCAAACCCACTTTCATACATCAACATCTAGAAATCATGGGTTAGATATGGGCTCATAGAAAGTTATCATAAAATCATATAATTCTATCAGTTCATGCTTGATTTCATAATATCTTCTTTCACAATCAAAACCCACATTATATCATCATAATTGGAAAACATCAAATTTCCATGGGTTTATGGGGAATCATCATAAAAATCACAGTATTGCATCAATTCATGCATAAGAGATCATAATTCAATCACTTAAATCAACATTGAAGAGAACCCATGGTAACTGAAGAAAACCCTAACTTAATTCGCGATTTCTACTTTAAAAATAGGAAAATTTGGAAACTTTGTGGATGAAAGGAATCCGTGGATGAAAGGAATCCATGGATGAAAACTATGATACCTTAATGCCAAAAGCTTGCCTTCAATGGTGGAAATGGAGGTTTGCCTTGAAACCCTAGATTGAACCCTACTTATTCTTCAAGTTTCTAGAGAGAGAAATATTTGGGAGAGGAAGAACTTGATCTTCTTTTATATTTTAAGAGATTGACATGAATGGGATGAATTTGGGGTTAAAATCACTTTTATAGAGCTTCTAGGCATGGGTAAAACGAAATAGTATTATTTTAAAGAAATCAAAAAAAGACTCAAAAGCCCTTGAACTTACAGCTGACTGCTCCCCCACACACCACCCCTCACGAGCCGTCAAGGACAGCCGTGGTCCTTGACTAGTGGCTTGGACAACTTCCCCAAACCCCCTCCCCTTCTTCACGACCCACTCCACGAGCCGTCAAGTGGCTCGTGTGGAGGGTCAACTTTTAGGGTAGCTAGTGCCTCCCCTTCACAGGCTTCACCAAGTGTCGTGGTGCCCACCACAAGCTGTCTAGGTGCTCGTAGGAGGGGATACTTACTTGGCTTGGCACACTGAGCCTTCACGAGCCATACCATGCCTTGTGGTTCCCTTCATGACTCGTCTGGGCCTTCGTGAAGGGTGCCCAGGCTCAATCTTTGGCTCGTGCCCTCTCCCTAGGTTTCTTGCTTAATCAACTAGATTATGAGGTGTTACACCTACTCTCGACTCCAAGACTTGTAATGGATGTGGTGAGGCTGGGCATATAAGGAAATATTGTCCAAGGCAAAGTCAGGCTCGGTATGATCAAAGTTACTGATCCCAAGCAGTTAGAGGTAGGGGCGGTTATGCTAGAGGCCATCATTCTGGAGGACGTGGTGGCCAAGGTAATGGTGGTCACCAATTTGTCTAAGGTGGCGGGTAGGTTGGAACTACTGGAGCACAGCCCGACAGGGGGAATAGACAAACAGCTCACAGAGTCCATTGTTATGCTTTCCTCGGGAGGCTAGTGGAAAAGACATCTGATGTTGTTATCACAGGTACTCTTCTGCTCTGTGATCGCATGGCTTCTGTATTGTTTGATACTTGATCCACGTTTTCTTATGTATCTTCCTCGTGAGCTAATGGACTTGATTTTCATTGTGATTTGCTTGACATGCCTATTCGTGTCTCTACTCATGTTGGTGAGTCTTTGTTAGTTGCGAAGATGTATAGGTCTTACCTTGTGAATTTTGTGGGGAGCAAAACTTATGTAGATTTAATTATTCTGGAGATGGTTGATTTTGATATAATTTTGTGTATGGCTTGGCTTTCTCCAAATTTTGCTATCTTAGATTGTAATTCTAACACTGTGACCTTGGCCAAGACTGGGATAAATCTGCTAGTGTGGTAGGGTGACTATATTCCTGCCCCAGTTCGCATTATCTCTTTTCTTTATGCTAAGATGTTGGTGAGCAAAGGTTGTTCAGCTTTCTTGGCACATCTCAGGGATGATACTTCCAATGTGCCTTCGATTGAGTCTGTTTCGATAGTCCGTGAGTTGATGTATGTTTTCCCTGTAGACCTGCTCGGTATGCCACCAGATAAGGATATTGATTTTTATATTGAGTAGGAGCCGGGGACTCGTCCAATTTCAATTCCACCTTATAGAATGGCCCCAACCGAGTTAAGGGAGTTGAAGGCCCAACTTCAGGAGTTATTAGGTAAATATTTAATTAGACCTAGTGCCTCTCCTTGGGGTGCTTTAGTTTTATTTGTGAAGAAGAAGGATGGTAGTTTTCGGATGCGCATAGACTACAGACAGCTGAATAAGGTGACTATTAAGAACAAGTACCCCATTCCTCACTTTGATGACTTTTTTGATCAGTTACAAGGTGCTTGTGTCTTATCTAAATTTTATTTGAGGTCTCGTTATCATCAATTGAAAATATGGGCAACATATGTGCCAGAGACTAATTTTTGAACCAGGTGTGGGCATTATGAATTCTTAGTAATGTCTTTTGGACTTACAAATTACACCTGCTACTTTCATGAGCCTGATGAATGGAATTTTTAATCCATATTTGGACCTCTTTGTTGTTGTACTTTTTGATGATATACTGATATACTCAAAGAGCATGAAGGAACATGAGGAGAATTTGAGAATTGTATTGGGATTGTTAAGGGAGAAAACGCTTTATGCCAAATTCTCCAAATGTGAGTTCTGGATTGATTCAGTGTCCTTCTTGGGGTACATGGTTTCTAAGGATGGAGTTATGGTGGATCCCTAGAAAATTGAAGTAGTGAAGAGTTGGGCAAGGCCCACTAATAGTTCTGAGGTAAGGAGTTTTGTTTGTCTAGCTTGCTATTACCACCGGTTCGTCAAGGGATTCTCTTCCATTGCTTCCCAGCTGGCCAATTTGACTAAGCAGAATTTTCCATTTGTATCGTCGAATGAGTGTGAAGAGATTTTTCTGAAACAGAAGACCTTATTAACTACTGCAGCAATTCTTTCTTTGCCCGTGGAAGGAAAATATTTCATTGTTTATTGTGATGCATCTTATTCTGGTTTAGGTGCAGTGCTAATGCAGGAGAGAAATGTAATTGCCTATGCTTCAAGGCAATTAAAAGTGAATGAATGTATCTATCCAACCCATGATTTGGAGTTGGGTGCAGTTGTATTTGCATTGAAGCAGTGGAGGCATTATCTATATGGAGTCAAGTGTGAAATGTATACATATCATCGCAGTTTACAATATGTATTCACTGAGAAAGACTTGATTTTGAGACTGATAGAGTTATTGAAAGACTATGATATTACTATTCTATATCACCGTGCAAAAACTAATGTTGTGGTTGATGCCCTAAATAGAAAAGTAGCGAGCATGGGACTTTAGCCCACTTAAAGGTTTCTAGATGCCTATTGGCTAGAGAGGTTCAAACTCTGGCTAATGACTTTATGAGGCTAGAAGTAATTAAGAAAAGAGGATCATTTACCTGTGTGGAGGCAAGATCTTTTTTTCATGACATGATTAAAGGAAAGTAGTTTGATGATGAGAAGCTTAGACGAATCTGAGATATGGTATTGCGAGGAGAGGCTAAAGAGGTTGTGATTGATGAGGAATGCATCTTGAGAATAAATAAGGGGCAGGTATGTGGGCCATATGTTAATGAATTGATGCATACTATTATGGTAGAGGCTCATCGTTCGATGTATTCTATACATCATGGTGCAACCAAGATGTATCGTGATCTGAGACAACATTATTGGGGGAGTAGAATGAAGTGTGACATTGTTGATTTTGTTGCCCTATGCCGGAATTATAACAAGGTGAAGTATGAGCATGTGAGGCTTTGAGGGACACGTCATAGAATGTCCAATCCTGAATGGAAGTGGGAAAGAGTTGCAATGGATTTTATGGTTGGCCTTACAAAGACATTGGGTAAGTTTGATTCTCTATGGGTAATTGTTGACAGGTTAACTAAGACTGCTCACTTCATTCTGGTCAAGGTGACTTATAATGCAGAGAAGTTAGCCAAACTCTATATCCGTGAGATTGTTCGATTGCATGGAGATTGAATCTCCATCATATCAGATAGAGGTACACAATTCACTTCTAACTCTTAGAGGACCTTGCATGATGAATTAGGTACTAGATTGGATCTTAGTACTACATTTCACCCTTAGACCGATGGGCAGTCCGAGTGAACAATTCAAGTGCTGGAGGATATGATTCGTGTGTGCGTGATACATTTTGGTGGTCATTGGGATTAACTTTTACCCTTGGCAGAGTTTTCATACAAAAATAGCTATCACTCGAGTATAGATATGGCCCAATTTGAGGCATTGTATAAGAGGAGATGTAGGTCTCCCATTGGTTGGTGTGATGTATTTGAGGTGAGACCTTAGGGTACCGATCTTTTGATGGAATCGTTAGAGAGAGTGAAATTCATGCAAGAGAAGCTTCTAGCAGCTCAGAGCATGTAGAAGGAGTATGCAGATCGGAAGGTTAGGGACTTGGAGTTTATGGAGAGTGAGCAAGTCTTGCTGAAGGCTTCACCCATGAAGGGTGTGATGCAGTTTGGTAAGCGAGGTAAGGTTAGTCTGAGGTATGTTGAGCCATTTGAAATTCTTAAACGTATGGGGGAGGTGGCCTATGAATTTTCCTTGTCTCCAGGGTTGTCAGGAGTGCACCCGATATTTCATGTCTCTATGCTGAAAAAATATCATAGTGATGGAAACTACATTATTCGTTGGGATTAGGTCTTGCTTGATGACAATTTGTCTTATGATGAGGAGCATATAGCTATTTTAGATAGGGAGGTCCACAAGTTTAGGTTAATGGAGATTGCATCTATCAAGGTTCAATGGAAGAATCGGCCGGTTGAAGAGTCCTCTTGGGAGAGTGAGGCTGATATGCACGAAAGATATCCGTATCATTTTATCGATTCATGTACCCTTTCTTACCCTTGCCTTCTTTTGATCGTTCGAGGACGAACAATGGGTAAATTGGTATTTGATGTATTGACCCATTAGGTCATTTTAAGTTCTAGAGCATTTTATTTCATAAAAGATTCTTTGGATAACTTCTAAATGGGTATTTTGGACTATTCGTAACTATAGTTATATGATTAAGGGGGTAGTTTAAATAATTAATTTAGTTGGTGGTTAAAGAAAATAGCATTAAAATTAGTAGTGGTTCACTTTTACCTCTTTTATAATTAGTCTTTTAATAAGGGTAGTAAATAATCTGTAGAAGAAAAGAAACGAGGGGAAGAGCAGAACAAAGAGAAATTGGTAACATCAAAGATCAATTGTGTGCACGTTGTTTTGCTGGTACGCTTCTTTGTAAATTATTAACTATCTAATTTTGAACGAATGTAGTACTTATGTAACATCAAACAGTCAAATTTTTTTGACTATATACAACCAACTATAATTTTTTGTATATATAGTTGGTTGATCAGCGTTAGTGGGTATGTATGTTGAATAGTAGAAAAGGATTAAAGAATTGAAAGGTTAGGCTGCTATAATATTAGGAAAGGTTATATATTATATATATGCGTATAATTGAATGTGAAATATAAGGACTATATGGTGACTTTTTTAAATGAATATGGTGGGGTAAATTGTTACGGATTTGCCCGTGTAATGATAGTAACATAATTAAAGGATATTAATGATAATATCATTGGTCGATGGGTTTGTAAATTGTAACTCATTATAGCTAGATAATGATGTGAATTGAATAGTTAAAGGTGCATTGTGATTTGAAGGTGGAGACCAACCATTAGCGATGAGCAACTAAGGTTTTAGTGTGATTGTTAATCAAATTTGAGTTATGATGTTATAATTGAATTGGGTGTTGGCTTGCTGCTAGTCCGCCTGCCACTGTTTTCGTAACCAGTGGCTTCCATATTTATATATTAATATTTTTTTCTCGCATTATAAAATATATTTTGATATATTGAGAGATGTAATTAAATATTAGGTCTATCATATTATTTAAATTCCATTAAAGTTATACTAATTGGAAGAAATAAGATTTACCCTTAGGCTTGAACTTTAGGAAATTGATTATAATTTTGGGTGAGTTTTTGGGTCTAGGCTAGACATATAGTAACATGGGTGTTTATAGCCTCGTTAACTTACAAATTATGAATACTTGATAGATTGGAAACGTCTGGAGGCATTGAGGAAAGGAAAAGTGTTGGAGAAGTAGCTTGCCTGACTTCGGTGGAGGTAGGTTATGGTTTATTCTATGTGATAGATGGACTCTTAATAGTGAATGATAGTCATTGAGTGATATTGTGAAATTTTCTATGTACCTGGTTGTTGTGGTTTGGATAATTCTTGTGTTGTTGTGATTGGTCTGTAATCCCAAGACCACGAAATCCATAATCTTGAACTTGTTTTATTAAAGTGATGCCTTGAACAAAGAAGGCTTAATGAAATATTGATATTGAAGTGAAAGAGGTGATAAAAATGATATTAACGATATATTTGGATTGGGTGCCATAAGTCGGCATGATATTATTGGATCGGGTGTCACGCTCTGACACGATATTATTGGATTGGGTGTCACGTTCGGCACGGTAACATTAAAGGAAAACATATATAAACAACGTAACGTACTCAATCTCAAAGAATTCAATTCCCAAAATAGCGTGGTGTGAGGCATGAGTCCTCATGTGTGATCTTGATATTGTTGACTGATTATGTACTTACTTTAGTGTTGTTGTCACTTGTTCATCTTGATTGTTGCTTGCCACCTGCCAAGTGTCATAGTCAATTTTATACTATTATTCATTGCATATTAGTTTCTATTTTAAGTTGGCCGATGATATCTACCCAGTACATATTCCCCTGTACTAACCCCTACTTGTGGTTTCTTCATTTTTTTTGTGGAGTGAAGCAAGTGTACCATCGACTTTGACTCGCCCTCAGCTTTAGCCAGTCTCCAGCTCATCAGATTTTAGGGTGAGCTACTCCTTCTAGCTCATGCTAGATTCTCTCAGTAATGGCATGATGTCCTTAAATTTTAGACATAGACTATCCTACTTATTTATTTCGGTGTGTTAAATAATCTTAGACTTGGTATTTTGAGAATAGATGTCCTTATGTGATGACTTTCAGGTTTTGGGAATAATATGTAATAGACTCTAAAGATTTATTTTATTGAAACTTTAACAAGTCTTTAATAAGTTTTGAGCTTCCGCAATTTGGTTGTTTTCCGTAAGTTGAACAATTGATATAAGTTGGGGTTGAATTCGTTGGTTTGCCCACTTAGGAGGTTATGTTTGGGTGCCACTCATGACTTGTTTTGGGTCGTGACACACGGAATTTCAAACGAATCCCTGGCACCCCATTGGAATTCAGAGTTTAAGCGAACTAGCTGAAGTGTTCATATCTGGAGCCAGCTTTTAGATTCCACTAATTACACATTTAGCAACCAAAAATAGCCTTTTACCATCCAAATTTCTGTTATTTTTATAGCAAATTTGCTGCGTTAGCCTTTATTTCGAAAAGGCGGCTACTCACTCGTTTCAACTCTGATTGAGGTGATTCAAAGTCGAGTGTCATTGTGGAGGTTGTGGCTTCGTGTGTGGCTAACTGGAACGTGTTGGGGAACCTTTCTTTCATGTTAATTGGTGTTTTTAATGGCTACCTTAGATCTTTTCTTAGCTTTAATTATGATATTTTGCATGTGTTGATTACTTGTTGTTCTGAGCCCCAAATTGTGTTCAATTACAAAACACAAGTTTGTGTACTATTTTCAACTTTTCAACAAAGTCATTTCCAGAAATTCGGGTCTAGGTCTCAAATTACTATTTGACTCCACAATTAGTCTATTTTCATTGTAAGTGTTTTTGTGTTTAAATGACCGTACTGCCATTGTGATCCTATTTTTGATAGTGTGGTAGAGTTCGGAAGCCGTTCGAAAAGGATAATCTCAAGCGTTTTGACTTAGAGAACGCACAATCAGTCTTAGTCTAGGATAAACAAGTGTTTCCTTAGACTCACAAGCCTCATAGCCTTGATTTCATCTTCAACATTGTTTCGAGCAGACTAGATCCTTATAGAGTGGAATAAAGGACTTGAGTCTGATAGTATGAGCCTTAGTTTAGGGATTTGCGCAGCTTTGTAGACCTCTGTCTTCTCTCCTAATCTCTACGACTCTGATGTGTTGCTGAAGGTTTGTGCTTTTGCGGCGACTTGAGATTGGGTTGTTCTAGGCTTGGAGTCTCCTATTGATGCTTATGGATGGAAGTCCATTCATGATCAGTTATCCCAAATATTGGAATCCTCTTCAGAGTCGACACGCCATTTGTAACTTTTGCTAGCTAGGCTGAAATTTAACTCGATATTGTGATTATTTCCACTTCGAGGTTGATGTTTACAATTCGAGGTAGTTATCTCCAATTTAAGGCTGATATTGACTGTTTGAGGCTATTATATCAAGTCCAAGACTGATTCCTTACGGTCCGAGGTTGTTACCTCTAGTTAAGAGCCATTATTTGGAGTTTGAGGTCAAAGTACACTTATAAGATCTGGATTTGAAGCACCATACTTTTGTAGTCTTAGCTATTCAAAGTACCTGTTGGGTTTATGGGGTCCATTCAAGTTTTATTTTAACTTACGCATAAGTGTACCTTCTGTGCTTATGGAGGTCACTTAAGTTTAGTTTAGTTGTATTTATATTTAATTTTGATATGCTCGTGTGCTTTCTTTCAAATCTTCTTGTACCTCTGTTTGTGTGTAGATTCTATTTTTTTTCAAATTGTTTTTAGCCTTCTTCTCAGTCGGCATTCTATGCCTACTGAGTACCATTGTTTTGGTACTCATGCTACACTCTGCAACTTTTTCGTGATGTAGGTCCTAGTACCAACTTCCAGCTATGATCATTTGTGCCATATTTTGTAGCTTTTGGGGATCAGAGACAAGGGTGAGCACTTGGCATCCTAAATCATGCTATTTCCTTCTATATATATGATTAACTGGTCTTTTGACTTTAAGACAACTTGTTGTGGTCCACTTTTGGGACTTGTATTTGTTCATATTAAATAGCTCTGTACTCGTGACGTTCAGGTTCCAAGAGGGATTTTGTTATACATAGATTTTAGTTTGCTTTCGTTTCTTTCTTATTTTTATTGCTAGTGTTATTTTTGCTTAGTTCTACCCTTATACTCATACTTGTCATTCTGTGTATGGGTTGGCTTGCCTACTGGTGGGTTATGTAACTGTCATCATGACTCAAGAAATTGGGTCATCACAATTATATATGTTGATGATATGATTTAATGATATGATATGATGATTTACACCTATATTAAATGAAAAAGTTATAAGCAATCTAATTAATTAAATATTAGATAGTAATCATACCATATAATTACACTATATTAGTATTGATATTAGTATAATTGTATGATTAGTATTAGTAAATACAATGACCCTGCAGGTCATTTCCTCTTTATTTCGCTATTTTTGGTGTTAAGACCTTTCTTATAGCAATCTAAGTAATTTGTAACTTGTGGAGACTAACAATTCAGTCACCTGGTTGTACATTTTGTTTTTGTACATATTTTTGTGTTTTAGAGAATTTAAAACATGAACGATTGACTATGGTGAAAACTTGAGGTAGACGGCCTTAGAGTGTAATTATGACGTTTTTGTTAGCTCTGGAACATTGAGTTTGGTCTAAATTAACATTTGGTTCCGATCTCATGGGTCTACCATTATAGACACCTTATCGATTTTGTCTTAAACTGAAATTTGATCGTGGGACCCGCTTACTTTCAAGAGCACCTCAATTGAAAGTTTTAACATCTATGTTGAGTAAAATATACCGAATTTTATGGGGTAGAACAATTCATTTGCATGCACAGGATACCAAAGAAATCCTAAGCACCCCGTCAGGGATTTTAGGACTTGTAGAATCAGCTGATGTTGCATGAGCTGATGCAACACCATTTTCTTCTTCATGTTTGTGTGCATAAGGCCGCGGTTACAGATGCCAGTGACTTTGGCTTAATGTTTGTGTACGTAGTATTGCGTTTGCATAGATCAATTGGGTTAGTCATCACGTTCATAGGCCTTGAGCCATATTTGTGAAGGTCAGTGTGGCAGACCATTCACATTTACGGGCTCTAAATCACTTTCATAAAGCTTTAGGGGCTTGACTTATTGCAATCCTGTAATGGGTCCCACATTTGCCAAGGTCATTTGACTAGTGCTATAATGCAATACTAAACTATTTTCAACTTAGTTTCAATTATAAAGAACTTAATTTCTCAAGCTAGGGAAGTCCAAATTGAGTGATTTAAGTTGCTAATTGCTAAGAATTTATCGAGGCATCATGTGGGGTAATTGGAAAAGTGTGGGGGACTCATCTAGGAGGTCAATGCTTATCCCAAACCTCCCTTGGTAGACGTTAATGGTATTTTTCTTGTTCATTTTAATCCATGTGTTGCTTGGAGCTGTTTTAAGGCTAGGATTGTGTCTATTTTTAGGCACAAGTTACTTGAGCTAATCCGGACCAATTGACAGTCAATTTTGGGATTTTTTGCTAGGGTTCCACAATTCCATTTTGACTCATTTTGTGTCCATCTTAGTTTTTTATTTTGTGTCAAAACATGTGTATTGACATTGTAATTGGTTATTTGATAGCCTTGCAGCAATTGAAGGCCCTTTGGAATGAAAAAGCTAAGGGGTTATGATTTTGGAGTGTGTAGTATTAGGCTTGAGGTAGGCTACGACCTATAGGTCGTTAGATTGAGCATGTACTTACAAATTCATGTTAGTTAGCTACTTTTGGGTTGAGTTGTAGTTTGTATCATGTTTAATAGTAGAAATTCATGCCTTAGCCTTATGTTTTTATTTTCAGGGGAATTGAGCATGTCTAATTTGGTTGTGTTGATTGTATTTTGCCTTGTTTTTTCCATATTGTCCTTTATATTGTTAATTTTTGCTTTTTCTTGGACTTAGCCTAGGTGTAGTCTAGTGATTTCCTTAGACTTATGTTTTGAAGCTAATAGGTATTAGAGATTCTCCAACATCGCTTCAGACAACTTAGCTCCCTATAGACTGATATATCATACTTGATTTAGATACTATTATTAGGTGACTAGTTCATCAGTAATTTCACTGATGATATTACTTGGGTGTGTTCATCAGTGATTTTGAGCCTTGAAGGCTATGTTAGGTTGGGAGCTAAGTGGGTCCCTGGTTGCTTCGAAGATGATTTTTCTCTATAATGTGGTTGTGTATAAGGAAGAGTGAAGGATTTTGAAACATTTGGAGTTCTTTATTCATGGCTCGAGGTCTGTAAGCATCATTGCTAGCCGTAGTTTGAGGTCCGTGTGCATGATTATCATCTTGGGTTCATGGCCCATGCATATCTGTACTAGCCATCACTTCTATAAGTTAGATTCGAGTCCTGATGTGTTAATTCATTTGGGTTCTTCGGGTTTCATTTACTATGCTTCGAGTCTTTTGAGGGTCGTTGAAGTTTGGTATATCTCTTAACTTTGCATTGCCAAATTCATAGTTCTTTTGTACACTTATTGAGCATATGGGGTCTGTTTGGGTTATTTACTTTCCATTGCGCACGAGTGTACCTTTTGTGATTATAGGGGTCTATTCAAGTTAGTTAGCTAGTTAATTTACAATATTTTCTTTCGACTCATGTGCTATATAGTTAGGTTTTCTGTTACTATTTCATCATGTGACTTTTAGTTACTTACTTTCTCACTTTTCATATTATCTTTACTTTCCAAGCTCATTCGGCCTATGATACTTATGGTTACCTATTGTTTGGTTCTCATACTATACTCTGCATCTACCTGTTTATGAAGATCCTAGTGCCAGCCACTGAGATATTAGGTTTTAAGGATGAGCTGATGGCTTCTTAGTTCAACATATCTCCTTCTGTATATAGTTTTTGGATAATCTTCTGTGTACGAGATAACTCTATACTTTTGGGAGTTGTACTATCTTTTAGTACCATAGTTGTCACGCCCCGAGCTACCCCCGAGACGCGGACACGGGACCTAGGACCACAAGTGATCCCAAGCTAACCCTACTGGCATGATCATAAGCATACTAAAGATAATAAACTGATGCGGAAGCTAAATCATAATTAAATCTGAAAAGATGGGGAATACCCATATACTATAACTG
>JAJOOE010000351.1:0-55674 GCA_036250405.1 Solanum raphanifolium | reverse complement strand
CAACAAAACTTTTTGTTTCTCTCTTTTAGAACAGACAAACTTTTTGTTGTTCTCTTTTGCTATATTGATAGCACCCCCCCCCCCCACACACACAAGTTTTGTAGTAAACCTGAACTTATAAGTAGGACATTCAACATTTCCATCAAAGTTCTATTTTTTGTATCAAGGATTTCATTAGATTGAGGTGAGTATGTGTAGTAATTTGATGGATGATTCCATTTTCCAAATATATTTCTGCAAAAGAAAATTCATATTCTTCATAGATACCACTTATAATCATGAAAATTAGTTTCAACTTTAGTTTATATTGCCTAGATGTTTCTATCGCTTCATCCTTACCATTCAACAAATAGACATAACAATATCTAGTGCAATTGTCAATAAAATTTATGAAGCAATTTTTCCCACCACGAGATGGTGTTGACTTCATATATCAAATGTTAGTGTAAATCAATTCTAAAGGATTAAAATTCCTTTCAATAAATTTACAAGTATGCTTAACATACCTAGATTCAACACCTACTTGACATTTTGATTTATTGCACTAAAAGTTAGGCAAAATTTTTAAGTTGATCAGTTTTTGCAAGGTTTTGTAATTGACATGTGTAACACCCTGGAAATCTAATGACCTAAGCTAGAGCCTAATACGTAGTCTAGTAGCCTAAATGGAGTTAAACGTAAAGATTAGAATCCTAAAACAACTTCCCTAACCTAGTACTTCGGTCTTTTTGCCTAAACATCAAGGCATTGCCCCCCCCCCCCCCAAGGACCCCCAAAGGGTCCTTCAGGAGGACCAATGGACTGACCTAAAAGTTGCCAAAAACCAGCATGGTCCACGAAAGGGGGACCCATACCCCATGGGTGGACTCACGCCCCGTAGGTGGGGCTCATGAGTCAAGGCTTGGCCTTCCCCAAATGACCAAAATCTCAGTCACTTTCCATGTCCATGCAGTACGGGCCGTAGACCCACTCACACCCTGTGGGTGGGGTCTCGTAAGTGAGGCCTGAAACATGGCCAAGATGACCAGACCCAACCCACGAGTGACTAGTATGGTCAGTGGGTCCATCCACGCCCCGTGGGTGGGGGGTTGTGGATGGGGTCTGTGAAACTAATCAAAATCTCGGCCAAGGGTGAATTAAATTAGGTAAGTTCTATTTTAATTATTTAAGGGTGGGGACGGTTTATATTACTTATTTAGACATATAAAAGTAGTTATTAACTATTAACCAACTCTTTTAACACCTCATAACTCACAAGACTCAAAACATAACCAACTCTCCTCTCTAACTAAAAATATCTCTCTAAGACTCCATTGAAGAACAAGAACAAGTTCAAGCTTAGGGTTCAAGGGGGCAGCTTCTTCTCTTCAAGTTTGTGAAGGATCTCCAATCATGGTATGGGAGCCTTGATTCATGGAAAGCTTCCTTCCATGAAGCCCTTAAACTCTATATTTCAATTAGTAGGTTTTCTTTAAAACTAGGGTTTTCAATCTACCCATGGGTTCTTCCTAGAAATAATTTCAATGTGTCAATTGTCTTATATTATGGTTGATTTGTTGTTTAATGGTGATTTTTATAGTAAAATCCCCCATGAACTCATAAAGTATAAATATCCCCTTCCTAGAATTGACGATTTGTGTATAGTGAAAAATAAAGATGGGTCCCTTAGGATGTGTATTGACTACTGCCAATTGAACAAGATGACTATAAATTATAAGTATCCCCTTCCTAGAATTGACGATTTGTTTTACCAACTTCAAGGGGATAACTATTTCTCCAAAATAGATCTTCATTCGGGTTACCATCAAATAAGGGTAAGAGGGGTTGAAATTCCCAAGACGGCCTATAGTACCTGGTACAATCACTTTGAATTTGTGGTTATGTCATTTAGGTTGACCAATGCCCCGGCGGCATTCATGGACCTAAAGAATAGGGTATTTAGGCAATATCTTGATTCGTTTGTGATCGTTTTTATTGACGATATTTTTATCTATACAAGGAATGAGGGTGAACATATGGATCATTTGAGGATTGTATTGCAAGTCCTTAAAGACCACCAATTATATGCTAAGTATAATAAGTGCGAGTTTTGGCTAAGGTCGGTCACATTCCTTGGTCATATTGTGTCGGGCATGGGTATTGAGGTAGATCCTATGAAGACAGATACCGTCAAGGATTGACCTAGACCTTTAAATCCTACCGATATTAGAAGCTTTTTGGGTTTGGCCGGCTACTATAGGAGGTTTGTTGAGGGTTTCTCCTCTATTGCTTCTTCATTGACGGCTTTGACTCAAAAGAAAGCTAAGTTTGTGTGATCGGAGGCTTGTGAGAAAATCTTTCAAGAATTGAAAGATAGACTTACATCCGCTCCGGTGTTGACCTTACTGGAGGGTACCGATGGGTTTGTGGTATATTGTGACGCTTCTCCAGTGGGTTTGGGATGTGTCCTTATGCAACATGGCAAAGTGATTGCCTATGCTTCAAGGCAACTCAAGATACATGAAAAGAATTATCCAACTCATGATCTCAAATTAGCGGCGGTGGTGTTTGCCTTGAAAATTTGGAGGCACTACCTATATGGGGTCCATGTAGATGTTTTCACCGACCACAAGAGTCTTCAATATGTGTTTAGCCAAAAAGACTTGAATCTCTGACAAAGAAGGTGGTTAGAACTTTTAAAAGATTATGATATGACTGTCCTTTACCACCCCGGCAAAGCCAATGTAGTTGTGGATGCCCTAAGTCGAATGTCCATGGGTAGTGTGGCCCATGTACAAGATGAGAAAAAGGAGTTAGTTCGTGATGTGCATAGGTTGGCCAGATTAGGTGCCCAACTAGTGGACTCCACCAAGGGTGGTGTCATGGTCCATCATAGTTCCGAATCATCTTTTGTTGTAGATGTAAAGTCTAAACAACACCTTGATCTTATTTTGATGGATTTGAAAGAATCAGTACTTGGTAAATCCGTTGAGGCTTTCTCCCAAGGGGGAGATGGGGTGCTTAAGTACCAAGGTAGGTTATGTGTTTGGGATGTTGATGGTTTAAGAGAGCAAATTTTAGAAGAGGCTTATGGTTCGGGGTATTGTATTCATTCGGGAGCCACCAAGATGTATCGTGATCTATGGAAAGTCTATTGGTGGAATGGCATGAAGAAGGATATAGCGGGTTTTGCGGCCAAACGTCCGAATTGTCAATAAGTTAAGGCCGAACACCAAAAACCAGGAGGTTCGTCCCAAGATATAGATATTCCTACTTGGAAGTGGGAGGATGTAAATATGGACTTTGTTGTGGGTTTTCCTCGTACTCGAAGGCAACATGATTCTATTTGGGTCATTGTTGAGAGGATGACAAAATCAGCCCACTTTTTTCCCATCAAGGTTTCTTATTCGGCGGAAGACTATGCCACTTTGTACATCAAGGAAATAGTGAGGTTGTATGGGGTTCCTTTGTCTATTATTTTGGATCGAGGTACTCAATTTACTTCACACTTTTGGAAGGCATTTCAAAAAAGGTCTTGGTACCAATGTTAAGCTTAGTACCGCTTCCCCCCTCAAACAGATGGTCAAGCGGAACGCACCATTCAAACCTTAGAGGAGATGTTGAGGGCGTGTGTGATTGATTTCAAGGGTAATTGGGATGACCATCTACCATTGATAGAGTTTGCCTACAACAATAGTTGCCACTCAAGTATTGCCATGGCTCCTTTTGAAGCACTTTATGGTAGGAGGTGTAGATCTCCGGTGAGTTGGTTCGAAGTAGGTGAATTTTCTCTAATTGGTCCAGAATTAGTTTATGAGGCCATTGAAAAAGTTCGACTCATTAGAGAGAGGTTGAAAACGGCACAAAGTAGGCAAAAGTCTTATGCCGATGTTAGAAAAAGGGATCTAGAATTTGAAGTTGGTGATTGAGTCTATTTAAAAATCTCACCCATGAAGGGTGTGATGAGGTTTGCCAAAAAGGGGAAACTTAGTTCCCGGTTTGTGGGTCCCTATCAAGTTTTGAAGCGTATTGGGAAAGTAGCCTATGAATTAGACTTTCCAAATGAATTGGCTTCGGTTCACCCGGTATTCCATGTTTCTATGCTCAAGAAATGCATTGGTGATCTGGTAACCATCATTCCTTTAGAGGGTTTGGGATTTGATGAGAGCCTTTCCTATAAAGAGATAGAAATTCTAGACCGGAAAGTTAAGAGGTTGAGAAATAAAGAAGGAGCTTCCGTTAAGATTTTATGGAGGAATCACTTAGGTGAGAGTGCTGCATGGGAGGCCAAGGCAGACATGAAGTCCCGCTATCCTCATCTTTTTCCTTTTACTCCTATTCAAACTTGAGGTAAGTAGTTCCTCTTGAGTTTTTAGTGTTTTGGTAGTCATGTGTATTGTATGAATTTTCCATGATTTCCTTATGTTATGCATGTTCTTGTGAGAATTCATGTTTAGCATAAATTGAGTTTTCATGACTTATATGTTCCTCATGTTGATTTGCATCTTTGTATGATGATTGCATATTTGACTTCATGAGGTGAATTTGTGAACATGCTTAGTTGTGTTTTTGATGAAGTGACATGTTGGCTCAATATGATGGTGTTGAACTTTGTTTGACTTGGAGAAGGTAGTTCCTCCCATGTTTATGTGAATTGATGAGTTTTGTGCATATTAGGTTGGTAGATGTAGTTCCTACTTCCTTGTGTTGCATTAACCATGTCTTGATATGGAGTTGAAGTTTCCTCCTTTTGAATAGTGCATGAGGTGAATAGTGCATTTGTAAGTTTTGCACATTTTGATGTTTCATGCATAATGGGTTGCTAGTCTAGAGTTTCTAACTTAGTTTGGTGTATGAATCATCATTTGGGGACGAGTGTTTTCAAGGGGGAGATAATGTAACACCCCGGAAATCTAATGACCTAAGCTTGAGCCTAACACGTAGTCTAGTAGCCTAAATGGAGTTAAACGTAAAGATTAGAATCCTAAACTAATTTCCCTAACCTAGTGCTAAGGTCCTAATGCCTAAACACCAAGTCATTGTCCCCCCAAGGGTCCTTGAGGAGGACTAATGGACTGACATAAAAGCTATCAAAAACCAGCATGGTCCACAAAAGGGGCACCCACGCCTCGTGGGTGGAATTACGCCCTGTAAGTGGGGGTCGTGAGTCAAGGCTTGCCTTCCCCAAATAACCAAAGTCTCAGTCACTTTCCACGCCCATGCAGTACGGGCCGTAGACTTACTCACACTCTGTGGGTGGGGTCTCGTGAGTGAGGCTTGAAACATGGCCAAGATGACCAGCCCCAGACCCAACCCACGAGTGACCAGTACGGTCCGTGGTTCCATCCACGCCCCGTGGGTGGGTGGTCGTGGATGGGAACTATGAAACTGGTCAAAATCTCGGCCAATAGTGAATTAAATTAGGTAAGTTCTATTTTAATTATTAAAGGGTGGGGACGATTTATATTACTTATTTAGACAAATAAAAGTAGTTATTAACTATTAACCAACTCTTTTAACACCTCATAACTCACAAGACTCACAACATAACCAACTCTCCTCTACAACAAAAATTCTTTCTCTAAGACTCCATTGAAGAACAAGAACAAGTTCAAGCTTAGGGTTCAAGGGGGCAACTTCTTCTCTTCAATTTTGTGAAGGATCTCCAATCAAGGTATGGGAGCCTTGATTCATGGAAAACTTCCTTCCATGAAGCCCTTAAACTCTCTATTTCAATTAGTAGGTTTTATTAAAAACTAGGGTTTTCAATCTAGCCATGGGTTCTTCCTAAAAATGATTTCAATGGGTCAATTGTCTTATATTATGGTTGATTTGTTGTTTAATGGTGATTTTTATAGTAAAATATCCCATGAAACCATGAACTCCCCTATGACCCCAATTTCATGAATTGTGATGGGTGTATTGATGCATAATGAATACTATGAATTGTTTATATGGTATTGTAGTTATTGAATCTTGTTTTATTTAGGCCTAATGTAGTGTTTCTAGGTTGTGATTGTGATACATGATTCACTTAGAAAGTGAATCATGTTGATGAAAGTTGTGTATGAACTTATGATTCACTTAGAAAGTGAAGATCCTATGACCATTGTGTAAATTGTGGTATTGTTGAAAGATCTTTCTCCCCTTACCCTTACACATGACTATGTATGAATTGTCTATGATGGTGATAATGTTGTTGTGTTGATTGAAAGGTTATTCTCATGAAACACTATGAACGTAATGTGAAAGGTTTACTCACATGTTCATGATTATTCTAAGGTTGGTAGCTAGTTCTCAACTATTGAATCTATGAGCTATTTTATGAGTTGTATTGAATGAAGGGCAAGATATTCCTTCACACATGTAAATGCAATTCAAGAATAACTATGTATAAATTGGGAAATAATTTTTAGTACCAATTGGATATGGAAAATGAGGTAGAGGCCTTTCCGTCAATACAATAGGTCGGGTCTTCTACAAATGATCTCATGAGATGAAAACTCCCCCATCAATACAATAGGCCGGGTTTGTAGAAGTAATCTCCCTATCCCATAACTATGTGCCCACATAGGTCTTTATCTAGTGGATCCATCTAAAAGTTATACATTTAGTTCTACCTTAGGCAAGTACGACAGCTTTTTTTGGTGTAGGGTTACACGACACCGGATTCCATGTAGCTCACATGGTATATGTCGGTTAAGGGTATTTTCCCTACATGATAAGATAATGAATATGACATGAACTATACTTATGACTTCTTGATGAGATTTACTTAGTAGGAGTGGGGGTATGGGACTTCACTTTTACATTGGACAAGTAGACTTTGCAAGGGATTATGGGATGGTTCCTTATGCTATGATAAGACATGAATGTATACATGTATGTTGAATGGGTTGATACTAATGAATGACTTTCCTAATGTTCAAGTAATGTACATGACTATTTCCTTATCTATAACTATGGACTATGATGAGTTCTAAAGATGATATGTGTGACTAAGGTGGCTTCAAAGGAGTACTTAGCATGGTTGGTATTATGGGATGCCAAACATACATTGCACAAGTATACCTTAGGGTTGCTAAGGTAATGGTTCTACTATGTTATGAGGATTTATGTGATGAAGATGCTATGACTTGTATTTTACATTAGAATGCATAAATGATTCTCAAACTTGACAAATGCATGATTTTCAACGAAATTGTCCTTTTTATCATATTTCGAGGATTTTTATGCATGCTTCCATACTTAGTTCTTTATGTGCTAACCCATTTCTTCTACATTTACTATGAGTGTAGGTTCCGGTCGTTGAGATGTACTACTTCTTTCAAGTGAAGCTTGGGTTGACTATTCCCTAAGCTTGGTGAGTCCTCATGGTTCGAGGTCAAAACACTTTTCATTTCTAGCTTCTATTGTACTTTCTATTTTTGAGACTTTATTGATGTAAAGGGCTTTGACCCTATTTGTACTCTCTATTGTACTAGTTGGTGATTGAGACAAGGTCTAGACTCTTATTTTCATTTATGAAAAAGAAGTTGACTTTAATTGTAAAATTTTTAAATTTTCTGCATCATTTCTATGACTTTTTGTCTATGATTATGCTAAGGGCTTGTATGCGACCCCCTTCGGGGTCAAGTACACCGTGTTACATCTAGGGTTACCCCTGGGTCGTGACAACATGTCCTAAGCATTCATGTCACAAACAATTTGATTTAAGAAAGTAAGAACAAACATAAATAATGGGTTTGAAAAGACCTTCCGTGAGGTAAGTTTTTCCTACAAATATTTTGTTCTTTACTTTTTATAACTTTGTCAAATACAAACATTGTTTTAGAGTCAGCACCTTGCCAGATGTCCTTTGTAGAAGGACCTTTCCATAACATTCAACTTGTTATAGAAATACCCATGACCATGGTCTCTTCGGTCCAATAAGGGCAATATGACTCAAATGTGTTTTACAACACAAACATAACAGATCACTTTTCACCAATGTTCGTGTCTATACAAATATATTTATTTTAATAAACATATCTTTTCATGAAAAATCACAATATTTTAGGTAACACTTTTTCATCAAAGAATACAATTCTTTTGAACGAGTAATATAATTTTGTGGTTTTATACTAGTCATATTATATACTAGTAAAGAGAGATTGAACGACCACAATATCAAATATCCTCCAAGAATTTTGTGGGTCTAACATAATGCAAGAATGTCATTAAATTTCATATCTTGTACTTTCAAATTTAAATTAGATTGTAAGTCTAATTTTGTCTTTATCACAGGTAAAGAACCCCCCACATTTTAAATATGTTCTCAAAAATATTTTTTCAAGTATTTGAAATTATTTTCCAGATACTTTTTTTCCCATGCTTTCAAATTGGATACCATCAAAATACACATTGGCAACACGAAGCCTTCTTTCGGACATTTAATTCATAGAAACGCCCATTGCAGGCACAAAAATCACTAATTTTATGTCACTAGTGTTTTTCCCCTTTCAGTCACAATCATACAGTCAACTTAGTATTTAGAATACTAACAATATAGATTCAATCTTTATACAACTTATTTTTAGTTTAACGATGAAGGTATTATATTCTTCAAATCGTTGACCGAATGAACCTTTAGTTCATTGCAACCCTACGGATGTGAGAAGTCTCTGGGACACATATTACAGTGACATGTCTGAAGATTTTCAAAGGAGCCATTCCACCACAATTGAGGCACAACTTCAATGTACCTTGAAAAGTATTAATTATTACTTGGAGAGTATGGGACAAAGTGTTGACAAATATGACATACCACAAATAAAACATCAATTACATCAAATAGACCCACGTGACTGTAGAGAAAAATAGAAGAAATGAATGTCAATGTGCCAGTTGAAGATGCAGCCGCCCAATCCAAGTTGAACCAACAACAAACACATGCTTTCACTACCATTCTAGAAAGGGTCAATTCAAAAACACAAGGTTTATTCTTTGTAGATAGGCCTGGGGGAACCGGGAAACTTTCCTATATCGGGCATTACTGGCCAAGGTGAGATCAAAAGGTATGATAGCATTGGCTTGTACAACAAGTGGTGTAGCAGCAGCACTATTGCCTGGAGGGTGCACGGCACACTCAAGATTGGGAATACCCCTACAAGCTAATGAGACAACTATGACACATATGTCTAAACAAGGTGGCGGAGCAAAACTAATTAGACATGCCAAATTAATAATATGGGATGAAGCACCCATGGCGAAGCGGCAGACAATTGAAACAGTCGACAGAATCTTTCACGATATTAGATAAAAATGCACCATTTGGAGGAAAAGTCATGGTATTTGGAGGCAACTTCCGACAATTACTGTCTGTTGTACCAAAATCTACACGAGCATAGACGGTAGTTGCAAGTTTAGTAAGGTCGTATTTGTGGCCTTTAATGGAAAAGATTCAACTTTCAACAAATATGCGAGCAAGAACAAATACAATTTTCAGTGAGTTCTTGCTGCGTATTGGAAACGAAGAAGAAACCACAATAAAAGAAAACTTGATAGCGTTGCCGCAAGAAATGATTGTCCAACAAAGACAGGATGGTAATCCAGAAGAAACATTGGTCAGGGAATGTCATACATGAGTTGTGCAATGGGACACGAAGGTCAGGGAATACCATCCAGAAGAAACATTGGTCAGGGAATACCATCCAGAAGAAACATTGGTCAGGGAATACCATCCAGAAGAAACATTGGTCAGGATGGTAGACCTCTCAAATAGGTTGTGCAATGGGACACGATTGATTTGTAGAGGTTTTGACAGGAATGTCATACATGCAGAAATAACAATAGGTCAATATGCCACAAAACAAGTGTTTATTCCGAGAATACAACTATCACCACCTGAGATCGAAGGATATCCGTTCAAATTTATTCAGAAATAATTTCCAATACGTCTATGTTTTGCAATGACAATAAATAAGGCACAAGGTCAAACAATACTAAATGTTGGATTGTACCTACCACAACATGTTTTCTCACATGGTCAACTGTAAGTGGCACTATCCAGAGGAATATCTATGGAGACAACTAAACTAATGGTCATGACTGAACAACCAGAGCGACACACAAGGACATACACAAGAAATATTGTCTACAAGGAAGTTTTAGGAGATATTTGATTAATACCACCATTCAAAGAAATCAAACAAGGATAAGCATACACACCACATGAAGCTAATGAAAGATTGGTGGATGCATTCGTATGTTTGGTGGAAGAGGAGAGAATATGAACAACAATAGACAACTACCAAATAAGACATTACATTTGTGTGTATTCAATTATGTAAATATACAGTAAAATGATTATATCCTATTCTAAAGGGGTCATGGCGTTCATGACATAACATAACTAATAGGGCAGATTGTTAAGTCATGCATAGTTACTTAACAACAATTAACGTACAATCAAATTAAGAGGACGACGCTCGACTATACTTAGCATAAAACAAATAGTAGAGTTGTGTGTCTGGTCACTAAGTATGGCCTAATGAATAAGGACTTACAAAGCCATAATATGTACAACTAAAATGTAGATTAAAAAAATACGGTTTACGGTACAGGGATCGAACACTAGACATACAACTACAGCACAAACAGACGTGACTTTCAACTCTACCATTCTACATAGACACCAGCCTTCATCCACCAACAGACGCAAATACTCGCTATCCACTCACTAAAACAGGCCACTACATATTCGACAACAAAGAAACAACCAATATCAAGAAACACCTCCAACTTCAGCGAAAAAGAAATAGGTATGCCTTGTTAATGCCTAAGTATAATACACAGTCAACTGGCGTTTCAAAATTATAAATCACAACTTAAAGTACACGACAAGATGAAGAATGCACTTCTCAGTTTGAATAAAACTTTACACAAAGAGTACACATCAAAACGAAGCATGTATGTTCCCCATTTGTAACATGCAAATAAACAACGTATGACCATATATGAGATGTTTCCCCACATACAGGTAAAGAGATATAGAAAAAAAATAACAAGGAAATTATCCAAAAAAAAACAAAACACACGAGTGGTGGGAACAAGTACAGTGCCACATACTACCAACTTGCAAAAAAGTGGTCACACATGTGACTAAAACTCAACACTTCCGGCTGACGCCCAACGTGGAAACCCAAAACAAATTTTGCCAAATATAGTACCAATAAATTAAAATACAAGTAACAATCTTAAGATGAAGCAACCACGTGCAACGCAGGTGCAGTAGATCTAGTATATATATAAAAGCATGAACTCCTAACTTGAATATTAAATTACTATAATATCCCTAACTTAGGTTGTGATTTTTTCAATGACTTGTTACTTTTTCAATAAGTTAAGACTTTTTTCAATGATTTGTGATTTTTCGATGAGTTGTGACTTTTTCAATAAGTTGTGACTTTTCCCAAGAGTTGTGACTTTTTCAAAAAGTTGTGACTTTTCCAAATTGTTGTGACTTCTCGGAAAGGTCATGATTTTTCAGATAAGAAACAAAAAATATTTGTTCATACTACCCTTTTTTTACTATAAATAGAGAGACTTACTCTCATTTTTCAACCACATTTTTTTTCTAATATTCTACTCTTCTTCTTCTTCTTCTTCTTGCATTTTAATAAAAAAAATTGTGAGTGAGTGAGTTCAAAGTTTAGTAAAATATGAGGTACCACTACTCTGATGAAGTAAGTTGTTCTATCCTAAGAGGGTTTATTCCATAACCTCGAGTACTTGAGGAAAATAATATAATTTTTATGATATAATAATTATTTTTTTGCTGAACATATACATTAGTATGTAATGTTCCAATATATGAAGTTAACATTATGTAGTCTAAATTCATTTGATTTTGTTAACAATTTCTCTTGTGATGTAGATATATGCTTCTGAATATCTTTTTCCAATATTTAGAGAATTGTGACGATTTTTTTTTATGATCAAGACAAAAGAATGACTTTATTTATCAATGTTATTTATGTGATTTAGACTCTTAGGAAGTTTTCTTCAAAATAGTTATTACTATATAAACATTGCCCTTTTGTTTTACTTATTTACTATTTCTTAATATTTCAGTATTTTAGACGAAGAAAAGTTCATATGACTTGTAATAACACCAATTGAAGTTTGTCTTAGTTTAATTTTTATTATTTATTTAATAGTTAATTTTATGAGATAGATATGTTTATTAATGCAAATATATATTTATTAGTTCAGCTGCTTTCATAAAGTCCCCTGGCAAATGTAAACACATACTTTACACCACTAATCAACTTTGTTTCTTCCTCGTGAAGCATTACTTATATTGCCTATTATTGGTTCACCTACTCACATACAGTCCCCTGGAAATTTTAAACACATACTTTACATATATATGTTACTTGTAATCTTATTTTAGCCGCACTTTACATCTTAATGATACCCTTTTTTATGCATCAAATTCCTGCCAAATCATGCAGATTTCAACCATTTTCCGCCCTCATCAATGGTACTAATACACAATAACGCCTAGAATTAACATTATTGCTCTCATCTCCCAATGGTAGTCATCAAGCTCCAGCCCACATGATGACTGAAATTGAACTAGCAAAATGGAATGTACCGATAAACAAGATACAAAAGTAGTCTGTTAATTCGTGATGAGAGTCTTAGTGATTTGAAGGGTTTCAGTAATACCTTACAAGAATTCAAGGCATGAAGGGACTTTCAGAACAATAATATTAGTTAACGAAGAGGTAATAGCATTGACACTTTTACTTACCTTATTATTTTATCGTTCATGTATATTGTACTTATACCCCTCCCCCCCACCCCTTTTCACAATACTAGGTACCAAAATTCAAGCAACACTATTTAATAAACATATTGAAACATGGAAAGACTCCTTGAAACCAAAAAAGAGTTACTACATTGCTAAAGGACGCTTAGATCGCGTCAATCCCAACTACTATTGCGTACATAAAGAAGTGGAATTGGCATTTACAGATAACACAATCATAAAGGTGGCTGACATTGAGGTTTCAACACACAGATTCTCTATTGGCTTTGTATCATTGGATCATATTGATAAATTACCTAATGGTGCTATTCTAGGTAACTGTCCACCCAAATAATTTGTTATTTAATTTCATGCTCCATTACGTAATCTCTATCACTAATTTACATTACCTATTCTAAGATTTGATTTGCGTTTTAGTTTCAATGAATCCCCTTATTGAAAAAGAATATAGCAAGAAATGGGGAATAGTTGTTACAAATGAGCATTATGGTTTGAAGATGCCTACCATCAATATAGAGATATAGTGAAGTATTGACATTTCACTTCTAACTAATAACCCAACATGGAGCATACAATTGTTACTCTATGAGAAGATTTAGCAGAAAATGACGGTGCTTTTCTAGAAAGATGAAAGATGATAAACCTGTACTTGGCTTATGTGACGTTAGAATCCTAATCTATAAAAGTATTGGACTGACTATTGTATGTTTTTATAACAAACTGAGTATAGTTGTTGTTTCAAATTTGAAACAAGCTCTTGTCACACTAGGCACTTTTGAAATATCTACGTCTTGATCAATCCACAGTTTCAAAAATCCATGGACTTGGTACATTATATTAATCACACATATGTTCTGCAATGTTATTTAAACTTGATTATCACAACTAATGTACATACTATACTTTAGCATTGTAGACATATTACTTTTAATGTTTCTATAATAGGACACAATTGTTCTATTATCATTGTTGGGTAATTACATACTAAAATTCTTAAGTTCCTAAAACATTTGCACGGAGCAAATCTCACTCAAAATGGGTGATACAGTTAAGTAATCTCATCGAAAATACAGATGTGAAATGGTAAAGGCCGAAAATAAATATTTTATGGTAACACCAAGTAAGGAAATGATAAGAGCCATAGACGTTCCGTTGGTATATATTATGGATGGATTGCTAGTTGATTCACAAGTACATACTATCCTTTACTTGTACTCTCTAAAAACAATAACCATTTTAATATCCAAAATATAATCACAAATATGGTATATTGGCGATGTGCAGGATTGTTTGTACAAGTTCAAAGCAACAATTGTAGACATACTTGCGGTTAATTTATAGGGGTCATAACAAACCCCTACTACACATTCAATTTGTGGCATTTGTGCTAACTTCTGCAAAATAATTCATTTTATGGCCGTTTGAGTGTGGAGGTTGCAAAAGACCTCCTCTATAAATTCAATTTGTGGTGTTTGTGCCAACCTCCAAAAAATAATTCTTTTTATGGCAGTTTAAGTGTGGAGGTTGTAAAATACCCCCACTATAAATTCAATTTGTAGCATGTGTTTCAACCTCCCCAAATTTATTCTTGTTATTACGATATTTTTGTGGGGACTTTTGCACTACAAAAGAACAGAACGAGCCTGGCGATTTATTTCACATATAACGGTGGTTTATAATTAACAATCATAATTTTTTTGCACTTGATAATGACTTATCAAATTTGTATTACGGCGATTTCAAATCAACATAAAATGTATATTTTATATAATATTATCACTGTATGAAATAATATTTTAACAAATTCAACCCTAAGCAATCAACAATCATGTAGCCACACATTTAGATCCTATTTTTCACTTTTTATGAAATCATTAAGCATTCATAATAATTTTAACACTTTAGCCTCATTTGTATTCATTAAGATTAAGATGTCTGAACCTGAATGCACATCTGAATAATTAAGATCTTGTATGTAGATTTGAACACTAATTGATTAAGATTGTTTGTTTTTAAATATTTGAATGTATATAATTTATTATTAATAGATACACAATAAAATTATAATTCAAATAAAAGAGTAGTTAAGCATTACATTAATACTTGCTTGGTTTGGATAAATTTATTGATTTTACATTTAAGAATGCGGCTGTGGAAGATACAATCAGATGCCCGTGTCCCACGTGTTGTTTTGGCAAGTGGAAAACTAGAGACGAAGTGCCGGATCATTTGGTTTGCAAGACATTCCCTAAAATTATGTTATTTGGAATATTCATGGTGAGAAAAAACTATTAGAGTCTTATGGAGATAGAGTTGTTGTGCAAGAGACGTTTCATCAAGAAAATCCAATAGAAACAATGATTAATGACACATTTGGGCAGTATAGGCAGCAAACGACTGATGTTTATTCAATATAAGCTTGTTAGAGTATTTAATTGTAATCATATATATGTCATCTCTTATTTCCATCATGGACATGGAGTGCTAGAGCACTATAGATCCCATACAAAAAATGGCCATCTTGCCTTGATGTTTGATTGAACGCCACTTTAGTCTATGATCATGCCTATCGAGTTTCTGGTAAGTCTCCTCGCATAAACTGGTGTCATTCACACACCAGATTGTCTAGCCATATGATGAAACTATTCACTAAATAGGGTCATAATAATAATCAGATTTCTATATTGGGGTTGTTGCTGAGATTGCAGCCGCCAACATTATAGATGATGCTTGTAGAAGTTTCAGAGGCAAACATCATTACCTCTTCCACTGATCCTGAATCGGCAGATGGAGAAACAGAGGAAGAAAGCAATGTTAAAGCGCGACTTAACAAGTTGAATATCTATTGGTATTCTAGTTCTACTATCTATGAGTAATAGCAAATCAATTTCTTGTTTGCAGTTAGAGCTTCTCAAAGACATCGAGTATAGGGATAACATAACTTGCTTCTACTTCTGGATGCATAATAGGAGAAAATGAATCTGGACATTAGATACAGAAGAAAATTAAATCAACATAGAGATACCGTACAGTAGGTATCGAAGAACATTGAAGCAGATTGCAAGTTGATTCAGAGAAAGCATGACGATAAATGAGGTAACATCTCTTGATCATAATCATCCAGTACTTTATCTACAACATTCTAATGCTCTAGGCACCGTTTTAGTACCAATAAAACTCACAGGGCCAGAAAACTATGACCTGTGGAGTAGATCGATGAAATTATCCCGAAAGGTAAACTAGGTTTTGTTGAAGGAAGCTGCATCAAAATTAATTACAAGGGAGATTTGGCAGAACAATGGGAAAAATGCAACGCGATAGTGCTTTCATAGATTGGAAGCACAGTTGCAAACGAATAGATACCAGTAACTGTGTACGCAACAAGTGCTAAGACGATCTGGCTAGACTTCACAGAGATATTTGATAGAACAAATTTTACCAGAATCTACAATCTCAGGATAGAAATTGCGACCTCAAGACAAGGAACAGACACAGTGACTACATACTATTCGAGGATGAAGGATCTATGGGATGAAGTTGATGTATCAGTGCCCTTACCAACTTGTGATTGCTCAGAACCAGCTCCTTACGTAACACTTGAAGTCACAACGCCTTTTACGTATTAAGGGTAAATAAATTGTACTTAAGTATGTCTTACCAAATAAATTATTTCTATTTTTCTATTTAAATAGTAGTAATAGTAAAAATAAAAGAGAGGAAAAAGTAAGAAAACTTCCATATTATTTTTTATTTCCCTCCCTTTTAACCTAGTAAATCATATCTGCGGTTTTATTCCCTCTATATTCCCACCTTCAGCACTATATTCCCACCTTCCCCTCCATGTTTCCACTTTCCCCTGTTCTCCCCTTTTCTTGGTGAAAACTTCCCTTTCCAGAGCTATAAATTCCCAGATAGTTCCTTTGGGAGAGATGGAATTCAGATTATCAATCAACATAAGGTAAGATTTTTTGTTGTACTCAAATTCTTCTAAGTTTCTGTTTTATCCTCATCGATATGATTGTTGGACAAATGTTTGTGCTTTATAATTTGGATGTAAATGTGTATTTTATTTCATTCATTGTTAAGCTTTATCAGTATTGAGACATAGTTATAAGTATTGAGACATACTGTAGTTTTCAATTCTCTGTGCATTATAGTACATTCTCTCTGCCAACTAATTGGTTATTACTGTATCATCTCATCATATTTCTTCATATTTTATTCACCTAGATCTCTTTTTTCTAAATGAATATGCAGCCATGCCAAAGGTGAAACGTTTCAAGAATCCACTAAAGGTTGCAAATGGACGTGCTTCATCATCAACTACTCCAGCAGCACAAGCCCTCCCAAATGCTTCAACAATTCCCTCGCAAGCTCATGAAGAACAAGCTTCAATTCCACCGCAACAAGAACAAGCTCCAATTCTACCGCAACAAGAACAAGTTCACGTTCTGCCTTCTAATTGAAGTGTACCCCTTATGAACCAACGTATATATTCAAAATATTGGAATGTAGACACAAGAGGTATGCTTTATAGAATTTTTACTTCAAGCTATGATATCTTAGTTTTTCTCCTTTTTGGTTGAGTAACTTGTTTTCTTGTTAAAGACTCAGAAAACGCTATCAAGCAAATTCATGTCAAGGACAATGAGGTTAATAACCTAACTGTTGGAGAGGCATTATTGTGAAATTTGATGACTATAACGCAACATATGGTGAAGCACAAGGATTTCTCGCTGGATATTGTGGATCTTTGGCAATTGATTGTAATTTGTTTCCGATTAGTTTTGCGAGGTGGTCAGGACCATTAGGCATGCCTAAGAAGTACATGGAAGACTGCTTTGAAACAATATTGAAGGTACGAGTGTTTTCAGATATATATTTACTTATTTCACCATGATTATAGTAGACGTGAGAAAATTAACTTTAATTTTTTTAAGCCTCGGTTTCTTTTTGAGGTAAGAGAGTCCCTTGCATACAGATATTACAATGCTAGTATTTCAAAGAAGTGGGCTACACATAGACAAAGGCTGTGGAATGAATATTTTGACCCAGCCAGAAGCAAAAATGAGATTCTAAGTAATGTACCATTTGGTATAAATAAAGATCAATGGGCTAGTTTTGTTCCTTATCGTATGAAACCATTAACAATGGTAAGATTCAGATTATGTTAATAAGTTTCATTTCATTATGGTTATATAAAGTTAAAAAATTTAAGTTGTACTTATTTTGTTGATAGGAGATTTGTAGAAGAAATAAGGAAATTCAGAAGATGCAAAAAATGCCACATACTGGTGGTTCAAAAGCTAACTCGAGAAGACGACATGAACTGGTATGCGCAATAACTTAATAATCTTGTTTTTTCTTTAGTTAAACAGTTTTAGGATAACTTTTTTTATAACTTTTCTTTCTTAGTTTCTGGAAACTGGAAAAACTCCCAGTCAGGCAAAATTGTTTATTGAAACTCATAAGAGAAGGAATGGATCATTTGTGAATGATGAAGCACGAACTATAGGGGTAAGTACAACAATGGTGCATTTTTTTTATACATTAACTTCATTTTTACTGTCTCATAATCTACATCTCAAGTCTTAATATTGATATCTATATGCTTGTAGGAACAAATTGAACTGAATATGACTCAAGGCGACACCAATGAGACTGAAGTTTCCCCAAATGATACTATTGGGAAGATGCTAGGGGCAGAGCACTCTGGGAGAGTAAGATGTATGGGTATGGGAGCATCTCCTTCAAACACATTCTTGAATACCAAACGACGACTTAGTGAACTGAGCATTTCTTCGTCTAGCTACGGTGCATCATCCATAAATTCTACCTATTTGCATCAAAAGGTCGCGTGTTTGGAGTCCCAATTAGAAGGAACCTTGACTGTGTTGAAGGATTACATGATATCAAAGGATGGTGGAGTTCCTGAACAATTTTCTACTCTGTTTTCTCCTCAGCCAGAAGTAAGATGTAAATATTGTTTTTACTTCTTCTATTACAGTCAATTCTGATTAGTTTAATAATATTGTACTTCATTATTTCAGCCTGCTGATTCGGAGAATGACCCTATTTCACCGGTGGATATTAGGGGATCATCGGTCGATAACAACACAAATCAACAATCAACTACTTAATATTTTATTTATGGACTACTTTAGCTTTTTACGAATCTGAATTTTTAATGATTGTCTAGACTTGTTTTCCATACTTTAGTTTGACATCTGTACTTAAATTTATGACTTGTTGTTTTGGGTATTTTAATAGTAATTTATTTTTGATTTAACGTATGAAGCCTAAGTTGATATCTGATGTGCTCTTTAGTTGATGGGGCTGCGGCAATTTGCTCAAGCCGATACTCTATTGATGTCCAAATCTGAATTCTCTACGCAGGTGTGATTGGTGGATTTTCAAAGCTCAAGCAGCACATTATTTCTAATAACAGATGTTAATGATCGTATGAGGTGCTTTCCTTGGTAATCTTGTTACACCCCAGATGTTGTCCATAGAGATCAAAAGTAAGATGAAATATCAAAATCTATTCATATTTGTAGAGAACCTGCACATTTGTGTAGCCTTAAAGAATTGTAGTTCAGTATTGACATTAGATGGAGCAACGGAGAGGTTCAGTTGAAGAGATTTATGGCATGACTTATCCTTGTCCCTTTTCTAGCTTGTTGCAATTTTTATTTGTTCATTTGTACTAAGATATTCAGTTTGCCATGACAAGTTAGAGAAATTTACTATCTCTAATTAATTGAATATGTGATTTATTATTTTTGCAATTGTTTAAGTTCTCTTGAACATCTTGATCTTACATACACAGTCTCTTATTTTTTCCTTATTATGCCATGTAAATTTAGAGTTTAGTGGAAGTTTTTAAATAGAAAAAAAAACATAACTTAATCGAAAAGCTTCATACTTTGGATTATCTGCATTAACTAAAAGAGTAATAGCTTCCCTCTGTCCATCAACTCATGAGCAATACAAAACTTTAAAAGGATGAAACAGAGGGACCTGCTCCAGGGATATGTTTCATATATATAGTATAGATTCCAGTTGCTTCAGATCAGGTCCAATCTCTCAGGTGTTACATCTTTATTATTAGCAAAAAAAAATGAACCAGACACAAATTATCCCTTCTTAAACACATCAGTTGGCCCAATTTTAAGAAGATTGTCCAATGCATTTAGGTGAGTAACAATATGTGCCTACATTGAGTATATTGAGGCCCTTGGATCCTTTATTGATGCATGCAAAAGCAACGAGTCAAGTTCATCCAACATGACTGAAAGATGATTTACCATTGCCACCCTCATTTGCATATTGTGTTACTGCTAGAACATTGACACGAAAAGATGATACAGGACCAAAACGCGTGTTATATATTCTAGCAATCTCCGCATTTAGGTTGAAGCAGGACTCCAAGGGCTATGTCGACCAATCATGTCGACAATATTCACAAGAGTGCAGAAGTTAATTTTCATCTCGTCGGAATGTTTGGCAACGGAGAAGAGTAGAATATTGTAATAAGATCTTATCCACTAAACACTCAATCAATTTTGTAGAAGGGATTCACAAGTTAAAATACATATATATATTCATTTAATTCTTAATACAAATACAAGGTCCACGGAAAATTTATTTGGTTTTTATGCGAGTTTTAGTGTTTTGGAGCTTATGAAACTTGAACAATCATTTTCGATCAAAAGTTCAAGAAGATGACATCTGAATCCAATTCTGACGATTCCTTCAGCTCCGGATGGGTCATTTTAGGCTAGTAGCATGGTCAGCATGACTCCCGAGGTTTTCAGTATGTGTTGATGCGATTAGGCGTTTTAACTTTAAAGTTTAAGCCTAAGTTTGACTTTAGTCAACATTCTGAGCAAACGCACTCGAATGAAAATTCGATCAGCACGGTTAGCTTTGGAATGTCAAGTTTAGTCTAGATTGACCCTTCGTTCATGTCCCAAGGATTTCGAGATTTTTCCGATCCCCTTTGTGGTTTTGACTTAAAATGGCGGTTGGGTGTGGGACCCACTTTTTTATCGAGATGACCTGGTATGTAAATTTTGACTGCGCCGTTGAGTCCAGAATATCGAATTTGGTATGGTTGCATATCTCGTTTGCGTGCACGGGGTTCCGAACGAGTTCGGAGCACCCCGTCGGAGTTTTTAAGTTTTTGGGAAAATGCTGAAAATCTGGTGTATATAATGCAGAAAAATCAGAATTTTCCCAAAAACTTAAAAAGTCCGACGGGGTGCTCCAAACTCGTTCGGAACCCCATGCACACAAACGAGGTATGCAAACATACCAAATTTGATATTCCAAATTCAATGACACAGTCAAAAATTCCATACGAGGACATCTCGATAAAAAGTGGGTCCCACACCCAACCGCCATTTTAAGTCAAAGCCACAAAGGGGCTCGGAAAAATCTTGAAATCCTTGGTACATGAACGAAGGGTCAATCTAGACCAAACTCGACATTCCGGAGCTAACCGCGCTAACCAAATTCTCATTTGAGCGCGTTTGCTCAGAATGTTGACTAAAGTCAAACTTAGGCTTAAACTTTAAAGTTAAAACGCATAATCGCACCAACTCACATTGAAAACCTCGGGAGTCATGCCGATCATGCTACCAGCCTAAAATGACCCTTTCGGAGCTGATGGAATCGTCAGAACTTGATTAAGATGTCATCTTCTTGAACTGTTGATCGAAAATATCATTCAAGGTTATGTTCATAAGCTCCAAAACACTAAAACTCGCATAAAAACCAAACGAACGACCAAGTGACCGAATTGTTAGTCCCAGCAAGTCGTAAATGACTTAGGGTCGCTACATCTAAACGACACACAACAGGCAAAACAAAGAAATGACCAAGAGGGTCATTACAGTATTTCACTCATGTGATCTTATATACATGATTGTTATAAAGATGCACTTCTACCAATTAAGTTCAAGTGTCTGTCTTACAAAATGTGTCAATTTTAACGCGTAAAGGTAGTATCTTACAAATGTGTCAAGTTTAGTGTAGAGGAAGTATGTCACAAAATGTGTCAAGTTTATCACGCTTCCTTTTTTTAAAAATGAGATTTTTTTTATGATAATGGGGTTCGAACCCACAAAGCTAGTGCGGAAAGCACTACCACACCCCTTTTCTTAGCACTAAGCACTCAATCAATTTTGTTAAAGGGGTTCACAAGTTAAAATACCTATATATTCATTTAATTTCTTAATCCAAATAGAAGGTCCATGGAAATGTTATTTGGTTTTCATACGAGTTTTAGTGTTTTGGAGCTTATGAACCTTGAATGATCATTTTTTATCAAAAGTTTAAGAAGATGACATCTAAATCCAATTCTGAAGATTCCATCAGTTTCGGAAGGGTCATTTTAGGCTAGTAGCATGATCGGTATGACTCCCGAGGTTTTCAGTATGAGTTGGTGCGATTAGGCGTTTTAACTTAAAAGTTTAAGCCTAAGTTTGACTTTAGTCAACATTTTGAGCAAACGCGCTCAGATGAGAATTTGGTCAGCACGGTTAGCTCTGGTATGTCAAGTTTGGTCTAGATTGACCCTTCGTTTGTGTCCCGAGGATTTCGAGATTTTTCCGAGCCCCTTTGTGGTGTTGACTTAAATTGGTGGTTGGGTGTGGGACCCACTTTTTTATCGAAATGACCTCGTATGGAAATTTCGATTGCGCCATTGAGTCTGGAATATGGAATTTGGTATGGTTGCATATCTCGTTTCCGTGCACGGGGTTTCGAACGAGTTCGGAGCACCCCGTCAGAGTTTTTAAGTTTTTGGGAAAATGCTGAAAATCTAATGTATATAATGCAGAAAAATCAGCATTTTCCCAAAAACTTAAAAACTATGACGGGGTGCTCCAAATTTATTCGGAACCCTATGCACGCAAACGAGGTATGCAACCATACCAAATTTGATATTCCAAACTCAATGGCGTAGTCGAAACTTCCATACGAGGTCATCTCGATAAAAAGTGGATCCCACACCCAACCACCAATTTAAGTCAAAACCACAAAGGGGCTCGGAAAAATCTCGAAATCCTCGGGACACGAACGAAGGGTCAATCTAGACCAAACTTGACATTCGGGAGCTAACTGCACTGACCAAATTCTCATCCGAGTGCGTTTGCTCAGAATGTTGACTAAAGTCAAACTTAGGCTTAAACTTTAAAGTTAAAACGCCTAATCGCACCAACTCACACCAACTCACACTGAAAAGCTCAAGAGTCATGTCGACCATGGTACTAACCTAAAATGACCCTTCCGGAGCTGATGGAATCATCAGAACTTGATTCAGATGTCATTTTCTTGAACTTTTGATCGAAAATATCGTTCAAGGTTCATAAGCTCCAAAACACTAAAACTCACATAAAAACCAAACAAATGAACAAGTGACCGAATTGTTATTCCAACAAGTCGTAAATGACTTGGGGTCACTACAGGAACGCTCTAAACAACATACAGCAGGCAAAACAAAGAAATGACCAGGAGGGTCATTACAGTATTTCACTCACGTGATCTTATATACATGATTGTTATAAAGATGCACTTCTACCAATTAAGCTCAAGTATCTGTCTTACACGATGTGTCAAGTTTAACGCACATAGGCGGTATTAAGTGTATATATGGTGCATAATCGGACGTTTAGGGTATATACCTCACAAAACTAAGCTCTATGTGTGAGCCTCGCATTATTTTGATATTGTCCCGCCCATAGACAAGCTCCGACCAAAAACCAAAAAAACTTTAAGAATACGTAGTTCAAATATATAATTTGATAATTATAATTTTTTCTACAGTTACCTAATCTTAAAATATTAACCATTCTGAATATAAGATGAATTTGTAATTGTTTCATAACTTTATCTATACTTCAAGTTGTCGTTATTTTGAATTTATTTTGTCCATACTCTCTTTATTACTTCTTTAGTAGATAAATAAATTGTATTTTAGTATGTCTTGCCAAACAAATTATTTCTATTTTTCTATTTAAATAATAGTAATAGTAAAAATTAAAGGGAGGGAAAAGTAAGAAAACTTCCATATTAATTTTTATTTACCTCCGCTTTAACCTAGTAAATCATGTTTGCTGCTTTATTTCCTCCATATTCCCACCTTCCCCTCCATGTTTTCACTTTCCCCCGTTCTCCCATTTTCTTGGTGATAAACTTCCCTTTTCAGAGCTATAAATTCCATGGTAGTTCCTTTGGGAGAGATGGAATTCAGATTATCGATCTGCATAAGGTTAGATTTTTTTTGTACTCAAATTCTTCTAAGTTTCTGTTTTGTTTTCAATTCTCTGTGCATCCGAGTACATTCTCTCTGCCAACTAATTGGTTATTACTGTATCATCTCATCATATTTCTTCATATTTTATTCACCTAGATCTCTTTTTTCTTATGAATATGCAGCCATGCCAAAGGTGAATCATTCCAAGAATCCGCTGAAGCTTACTAATGGACATGTTTCATCACCAACTACTCCAGCGGCACAAGCCCTCCCAGATGCTTCAACAATTCCCTTGCAAGCTCATGAAGTCTCACATCAAAAACAAGCTCCAATTCTCCTGCAAGAAGAACAAGCTTCAATTCCACAACAACAAGAACAAGCTCCACTTCCACTGCAACAAGAATAAGTTCCCATTCTGCCTTCTAATTCAAGTGTACCATTTATGAATTACCTTATATATTCAAAATATTGGAACGTAGACACAATAAGTATGCTTTATATAAATTTTTACTTCAACCTATGCGTATCTTAGTTTTTTTCCTTTTTGCTTGAGTAACTAGTTTTCTTGTTAAAGACTCAGAAAACGCTATCAAGCAAATTTGGGTCAACACCAATGAAGTTAATAACCTAACTGTCGGAGAGTGCATTATTGTGAACTTTGATGACAATAATGCAGCATATGGTCAAGCACAAGGATTGCTTGTTGGATACTGTGGATCATTGGCAACTGATTGTAATTTGTTTCCAATTTGTTTTGAGAGGTGGTCAGGACCACTAGGCATGCCTAAGAAGTACATTGAAGTCTGCTTTGAAACAATATTGAAGGTACAAGTGTTCTTAGATATATATTTAGTTATTTCACTATGATTTTAGTAGACGTGAGAAAACTAACTTCTATTTTTTTCAAGCCCCGATTTCTTTTTGAGGTAAGCGAGTCCAATGCATACAGATATTGCAATGCTAGTATTTCAAAGGGGTGGGCTACACATAGGCAGATGTTGTGGAATGAATATTTTGATCTAGCCAAAAGAAGAAATGATACTCTAAGTAATGTGCCATCTGGTATAAGTAAAGATCAATGGGCTAGTTTTGTTGCTTACCGTCTGAAACCATCAATGATGGTAAGATTCTGATTATGTTAATAAGTTATATTTCATCATAGTTAAATAAAGATGAAAATTTTAAGTTGTAATTAATTTGTTGACAGAAGCTTTGTAGAAGAAAGAAGAAAACTCTGAGGATACAAAAAATGTTAGAAGGAACCTTGACTGCACTAAACGGTTGCATAATATCAGAGGATGGTGGAGTTCCTGAAGAATTTGCTACTCTGTTTTCTCTTCAACCAGAAGTAAGAAGTAAACATTGTTTGTACTTCTTCTATTACAGTCAATTCTGACCAATTTAATAACATTGAACTTTATTATTTCAGCCTGCTGATGCGGAGAATGACCCTGTTTCACCAGTGGATATAAGGGGATCATCAACCGATAACAACACAAATCTCCAATCAACTACTTAATGTTTTGTTTGTGGACTACTTTAGCTTTCTATGAATTTGTATTTGTAATGATTGTCTAGATTTGTTTTCCATACTTTAGTTTGATGTCAGTGTTTAAATTTATGACTTGCTATTTTGGGTATTTTAATGGTAATTTATTTATAATTTACATATTGATTGTTCAGTAGATTATTTATGCATATGACTGTACATGTTTAATGTATGAAGCCTAAATTTATATCTAATGTACTCTTAAGTTGATGGGCCTGCGGAAATTTGGTCAAGTCGATACTCTGTTGCTGTCCAAATATGAATTATCTATTCAGATGTGATTTGTGGATTTTCAAAGCTAAAGCAACAAATTATTTCTAGTAGCAGATGTTGATGATCAGGGGAGGTGCTTTACTTGGTAATCTTGTTACATCCCATATGTTGTCCATAGAGATCAAAAGTGAGATAAAACACCAAGATCCATTCATATTTGTAGAGAACCTGCACATTTGGGTAGGCTTAAAGAGTTGCAGTTTAGTTTTGACATTAGATGGAGCAACGGAAAGGTTCAGTTGAAGAGATTTATGGCATGGCATATCTAATCTTTGTCCCTTTTTTAGCTTGTGTCAATTTTTATGTGTTCATTTGTACTAGATATTCAATTTGCAATGACAAGTTAGAGAAATTTACTAGTTCTAATTAAATTGAATCTGTGATTTATTGTTTTTGCAAGTTTTATGTTTTCCTTAATGGCTTGATCTCGCATACACAATATGTTCTTTTTTCCTTATTATGCCATGTAAATTTAGAGTATATTGGAAGTTAGCTGCATACTTTAGATTACTGCATCAATTGAAAGAGTAATACATTACTGTTGCTTCAAATTAGGTCCAATATCTCAGGTGCTACATCTTTTAATAATATGAATTAGCCACAGAGTATTTTAAGATGATTTTCTAATGCATATAGGGGAGTAACAATCTGCTCTTTCATTGAGTAAATTGAGCCCCCTGGATCCTTTATTGATGCACGCAAAAGCAACGAGTCAAGTTCTTCCAACGCGCTTGAACACTAATCTAACATCACTAAAAGATGACTTACCATTGCCACCATTATCTACGTATTGTGTTACTATTGAATATTGACACAAAAAAAATAATATACAAGACCAAAACACGTGCTATATATTCAGGTAATCTCCACACTTAGGTTGATCAACCTCTAAAGATTTCTCTAATTCCTTGTCTGCACCGCAACGAGCAACACATCTGGTACATAAGCCTCCAGTAGATCAAGTGTTTCACTTTTAAAATACTTATCAAAAGTGCTACCTGTTAGTGTATATTTAGGTACAGCGAGCTATTGAAGCTAGACTCCAAGGGCAATGTCGACCAATCGCCTGCACAACATGCTCAAGACTGCAGAAGGTAATTGTCATCTCGTCGAAATGTTTGGCAACAAAGAAGAGAAAAGTATTATGATAAGACTCTTATCCAGTTCTTTCTCGTCGTCCCTTTTTAGCTTATCTTACATAGACCTTCAATGCCTTATTCTCACTTAGAAAAACCTTAGCTTCTCCACACACCTTGAGAAGCTTGTCGAATAAAAAGAAACTCAAGAACAGGGCCAACATCTAGCTATGTATACTATTGCAGAAAAGGGTTGTTCACGCCTCAAAACAATCAGGATGCTTCCAACAAGTCCATGACTAAGAGATCCCTTCACATGGCACAAAATCCTTTTTGTGACATCTAAATGAGAAGTTGTTGGATTATGGATAAGTTGCGAAATGACACCAACAAGTAAGAAATTTCTGGCTTTATGATAGTCAAATAAATTAAGCTTCCAATAAGTTGTTGAAAGTTTATCGCATCTGGTCTTGGTGCTTGGTTGAGGCCATAGAGGGCTTTCTTCAACTGGCAGACATGATTTGGAAATTGCTTAGAGACAAATCCACGAAGTTGCTCCATACGTACTTCTCGATCCAACTCTCAATAAACAAATACATTCTTTTCATCGAGTTGCCACATTTTCTACACATTGAATGCATCATGAGAAATAAGTAACCTTATGTTTTGATTGAAAGACCTTTCAACCTTAGAATCTTTTATGTGAGAAAACATTTCACATTCATGCATGAAGTAGTTACGTGAGCAACCGTTTCACAACAATTAACCACTACAACAACATTGATACTGCACTCTCAAGGTATCCTTAAAACATTTGCATCAATTTCATGAAAAGATGCTTACTTTCATAAACTCTTGTTTCATAACTCAAAACCCACATCATATACTCATAACATGGAAAAACATGGGAATTGCATGGATTCATGGGGGATGATCATAAAAATATGAGATTAACTCAATTCATTCATAAAAGATCATAAATCCAATAATTAAATCAATAATCAAGAGAACCCGTAACATAGAAGAAAAACCCTAACTCAATTGGGGATTTCTAACTTTGAAAATTAGAGAAGTTGGGAACTCCATGAATGGAAGGGATCCACGGATGAAAACTATCATACCTCAATACCAATCAGTTAACTTCAATGGAGGATTAGAAGATTTGACTTGAAACCCTAGGTTAAACCCTTTTTCTTCAAACTTTCTAAAGAGAGAAATATGTGTGGAGAGGAAGACTTGTTCTTCTTTTGTGAATTTGAGAGAATGATTTCCATTGGGAAATTCTGGGGTTAAAACACTTATATAAGGGGTTTTAGTGAAGGTAAAAGCGACATAGTATTAGGTTAGAATAATTGGGAGAAGACGCAAAAGCCCTTGAGAAAATAACTGTCGAACCCATCGATGGTGGGGACCTATGATCCGTGGGTCAACCTACGGATCGACCTGTCCCTCTATCGATTGGTTCAGAGATCTAAATTTTTGGACCTCAAATGACGGGACCCTTCCATGGCCATGGTCCAAATGACGGGTAGTGTGTCCCAATCGGGGTCCTTAACTTTCAACCCTTATATTCTCTCTAAGTATGTGACTCATCTATGAGACCTATCTACGACTCGTGCATTCTACAATGGACCATCTTGGTGAACCTTGGAAAATATAGAAAACTTGATATTTTGAAAAAACTAACTCCCCAACCATGGCCATTACCTACGGTCTGTCGTCCCACCCACGGACCGTCAACGGTGTCATTAGTGCTGACACTAGATCTGTGAAAAACTAAAATTTCTCCCTTTTTTGAATCTGAGGTGTTACATTATCTCCCCCTTGGGATCATTCGTCCTTGAATGAGATTCAAGACAACATAAGGAGGGTAGGAACTTAAACCTAACAACCTAACATGAATGAAATCACACAAATGCACATATCCGGGGAGGACACATCAACTCCAAGCTAAAGCATGTTCAAAACATCATTTCATGAAGTCTATATGCAACTCATACTCAAATTCACATAAACATGTAGAAATCAATCACGTTGACTCATTTTCTCAAAACTCATGTTTTTTCATGGACATGCATAAATGAGGAAATCATGGGAATATCTAAGACACATGACACCAAAAGAGTAAACCATAAGGAAATCAATACCTCAAGCTAGAGTAGGGGTAGAAGGAAAGAGATGAGGATAACGGGACATCATATCGGCCTCGGCCTCTCAAGTATCACCCTCAACTAACTGATTCCTCCATAAAACTTTCATGAAAGAAACTTTTTTATTTCTCAACTTCTTGACTTTCCGGTCTAAAATATCAACCGGAACTTCCTCATAAGAAAGATTCTCCTTAACTCCCAAACCTTCTAAGGGAACTATAGATGTCGGATCACCAACACATTTATTCAACAAGGAGACATCGAAAATAGGATGCACTGTTGCCAATTCGTTAGGCAATTCAAGTTCATACGCAACTTTACCAATACGCCTCAAGATCTGATATAGGCCTACATTTCGAGGACTAAGCTTCCCCTTCTTACCAAACCTCACTACACCCTTCATGGTTGAAATTTTCAAGTAAACCCAATCGTTCACATCAAACTCAAGATCTTTTCTTCTAATCGGTATAGAACTTTTGCCGACTTTAGGCCATTTTCAACCTTTGTCTAATAAGTCAAAATTTTCTATAGCCTCATGTACCAACTCGGGACCTACTAGGGAAACTTCACCCACCTCAAACCAACTTATAGGATATCTACATCTCCTACCATATAATGCCTCAAATGGAGCCATACCAATACTTGAGTAATAACTATTGTTGTAGGCAAACTCAATCAAAGGCAAGTGATCATCCCAATTACCCTTGATGTCTATCACACAAACTCTCAACATATCTTCCAAAGTTTGGATAGTACGCTCCGCTTGCCCATCAGTTTGTGGATGAAAGGTCGTACTAAGCTTAACAGGAGTACCAAAACCCTTTTGAAAAGATCTCCAAGATTGAGAAATGAATTGGGTACCACAATAATCGATAATAGATAAAGGCACTCCATGCAACTTTATCATTTCTCTCGAGTACAACTTAGCATAGTCCTCTACCGAATAAAAAACCTTGACGAGAATGAAATGAGTCAATTTTGTCATCCGATCCACTATAATCCCAATTGAGTCATGTTGCCGCCGAGTGCGAGGAAACCCAACAATGAAGTCCATATTCAAATCTTCCCACTTCCAAGTAGGGATGCTAATGTCTTAGGACAAACCTCCCAGTTTCTGATGCTCAACTTTCACTTGTTGACAATAAGGACACTTAGCCACAAATTCCGCAGTATCCTTCTTCATTCCATTCCACCAATAGATCTCCTGCAAGTCGCGGTACATCTTGGTGGCTCCCGGGTGAATGGAATATCGAGAACTATGGGCTTCTAACAAGATATGTTCCCTCTATTCACTATCATTAGGAACATACAAACGATCTTGATATCTAAGTACACAATCTCCCCTTTAGGAGAAAGCCTCGATGGACTTCTTAAGCACCGATTCCTTTAATTTAATTAAAGTTGGATCAACACCTTGCTTGGCCTTCACATCCGCCACAAAAGATGATTTTGAACCATAACACCACCTTTAGTATAGTCCACTAACTGAACACCCAACCGGGCTAATCTATGAACATCTCGAACTAACTCCTTTTTATCATCTTTGATGTGAACAACATTACCCATAGATAACCAACTAAGAGGATCTTCCACCATATTCGCCTTACCGGGGTGATAGAGAACACTCATATCATAATTTTTCAATAACTCAAGCCACCTTGTTTGGCGAAGATTTAGATCCTTATGATTAAACACATATTTCAAACTCTTGTGGTTGGTAAAAACAACGACATGAACACCATACAAATAATGCCTCCAAATCTTTAAGGCAAAACCAACCGCCGCTAGTTCAAGGTCATGGGTAGGATAAATCTTCTCATGAATCTTAAGTTGCCTTGAAGCATAGGCAATGACTTTCCCATTTTTCATAAGAACACATCCTAGCCCAATTCGCGAGGCATCACAATAAATAACAAAACCATATGTCCCTTCCGGTAAAATCAACACCGGAGCGGAAGTAAGTCTATTCTTCAGTTATTGAAAACTTTATTCACATGCTTCGAACCATATGAACTTAGCCTTCTTTTGATTCAATGCTTTCAATGGAGAGGCAATCGTAGGAAACCCCTCAACAAACCTTCTGTAGCAACTATCCAAACCCAAGAAACCTCTAATATCCTAAGAGGATAGAGGTCTAGGCCAGCACTTAACCGCATCCATCTTCTTATGATCTATCTCAATAAATCAAATATTTAAGGATCTATTCTAATATCATTGATGAGCATGGTGGTACGACATTCCATAACTACCATCTCAGACACACCCGAAACGAACTTAATCATCCTTCCCTAGGATCGACAATCATTGTGGGAGCATATCGAGACAATTGTGTGAACTTCAAACTATATTCCTTCAAACTCATACTTACTTGATGAGGGTTGATGAACTCAAGCACATTTTCCTCCCTCATCTCAAAGGGAAAGAACCTATCAAGGAAACAAATCTTAAACTTTTCCCAATCAAGAGGACCCACATCAGCTGCCCTTCCCTCCTTCCATTGGTTGAACTATATTTGAGCAACACCCTTCAGTTGATAAGCGGCATGTTCCGCCTTTTCCACCAGCATCACTCCCATGATCATCAACACCTTGTATACCTCATCGATGAACTCTTGAGGATTTTCCTCAACCCTAGAACCATAAAACTTTGGAGAATTCATCTTAGTGAAGTACCTCACTCTAGCTACCGCCGTACCAATATTTGGGTTCACGAGAACCATAACCTCCCTATTGGCTTGAGTCATCATGGCTTGGGCCAATACTTGAAAAGCAACCCTAAACTACGCATTAGTCGCTTGCTCGGCCAAATGGTCGACTGGATCTAGTGGATCTTGAGGAGGAGCTTCTTGTTCCACATTCCTTCTAGCATAAGCTCTTCGAGCAGCCATATCCTGTAGAATATCGGATAAGGATTAAGAGATATACCTTATAGAGATAAGCTCTATCGCACAACTTTAGAGTAGTGAAAGAAGTGGAGTTTCCTAAACATCTTGTAGCCTCTCATTCACAAGTGTGGACAAAACTAGGGTTCCAAAAAGCTTACCTTATATTATAGAAAAGTTTGAGAAGCTTCACACTCATGAACAAGACTCTACTCGACATGGCTTATGAGACTTCCTAGGACCTTTTCTAAACATTTTGCTCTGATTACCAAGTTTGTCACGACCCGAGGTAGCCCCTAGGCGTAATATGGCGTATAGGATCCCGAGAGGCCACATACAAGCCACTTAGCATTCATCATACAAGAAATAACATATCAAAGAGATAAAAAGAAACATTTCAAGTCTAAAAGTTTTATGAAAGTAAAGCGAAAGTCTAAACATTTTTTTCCAAGTCATCTAGTACATACGAATGAATCTGGGCGTAGCCCGTACATCATGTTCCAAAACTAACTATAAAGAAAAAAAATTGAAAACAATAAAAAACTATCCTTAAAGTATGAGGACTCCCCAAAGCTCAAAAATCTCCTCAACAAACTCTAACTATGAAACTAGGAACCCGACTGTCAAGCCCTACATTTGGGAAAATGTAGGCAAGAGTATGTGTTAGTACAAAACAGAGAAAACGCATAAATTCACACATGAAGTTGTACTGAAAAGTCAGTTACATATTTAAACTATTGAGGTGACCTATTACACACTTATACTACTCAAAAGTTAATTTAATAGCACCCTCAAAGCTGACATGGAAATAAGATTAAATAAAAAATAAAAAAGGCGCATTTGAATAAAAAAAAAGGAAAATTTTTATCACCCCCACCCTTCTCCTTCACGTTACCCTACCTTTCTTCTTCCTCCATTTTTTTCTTATCACAAACAGTCTTTTTGTTATGGCTAATGTGAAAAATAATTTTTTCATGATAAATGTCCAAGAGAGAAATAGAAAACAACAATGCAGGATAGATATTCATCGCAAAGATCATGAAGTTGTTCAATTAATTAGGTTCACTGTTCGAAAAAAATTCTGGTGAGACATCTAAAATTGGTCAATATTTACTATTCTCACATCAAATTTGTCAAGTCAAGAACGGATTATTCAATTTATTTTGTGTTTTTTTTGTTGATTGTGAGAATTTGAAATAAGAAGATTTTCAGATCTTGCTTTTTTTGTGTAAAAAGTTTCTGGGTTTTTGCACAAAATTCAATTTTTTAATGTATGTTCATAGATCTTTCTTCTCTCTCAGAAAAATCCTCTCTAGATTTTCTTCAAAATCAGTAATTGTAAATCGAGCACTAGTTTTTCAATTGTCTGACTAAAATCATTGTAAATAAATATTGCAAGTTTTCACAATTCTCTTTTTTGAACTTAAATGAAATTAGTATATTGTGATAATTTTTTGTGGTGGGTGAAAAATTAGTGGTGGTATGACTTTTAATTTCGATAATGATAATAACACTCGTGATTTTGATGTAAATTGTGAATTTATGGTTATGGTTGTGATGAATTTCAATGATAGTGATATGGTTCCGATGGTGAATTTAGTTAAATTTATGATGTTTGTTATTGATTTTTTATAATGACAATGGTTGTGGGAAGATTCTGGTGGTGAAATCTATGGTGGTGGAGAAGTGAATTTGATGATAATAGCAACAATGGTAGTGATTTAATGGTGGATTTGATGATGTATAGGGAAGAAAAAGAAATTGGGTGATATGGATTTTTTTTTAAAAAAAATCTGACGTAATTATTGATGTGGTAGTGACATGGTGATGAAGTGGCGCGAGTGTGAAACACTTTCTCATCATGTGACTAGTCGTATGTGCATCAGGGTTGAAATAAATTCACTTTTAAGTAATTTAGGTGTGTAATAGGTCGTCATAATAGTATAAGTGTGTAACTGACTTTTCGTAACAAGTTAAGGGAGAATTTATGTCTTTTCCCTAAAAGACATATGCCAAGTATGATAGCTATGCATAAAACATTAAAACATGCTAAAAAGGGACATTTTCATGATATGCGATGACCAAGCTAAAACATGATATAAAAAGGATTAGCAGACATAAGTCATAAAACATGGTCAATGCAAGCTAGCAGCTTTAAAATGTTCATGAGATACTCGTAAAAGTAACCTTAGTTCATTACTATGGGAGATTTACCTTTCACCGATATATAAGACCATGTGAGCTATCAACACGGAATCTAGTGTCTACCCCACACCGAAAAGGGGTTTCCTACTTTCCAAGGTAAGACCATGAACTTCTAGCTTATGTGGATCCACTAGCTAATGTTTATCTAAGACAATCATCCTATGGGGGCACATAGGTATGGTATAAAGAGATTTTTTGTAGGAACCTGTCCTCTACTTACGGAGGATTTCCCATCTCAATATCCTCTCGGTTCTAAGTGTAAATTCCACGGAGTAGTGATTTTCTTAACTTGTTCTTTTTATCCATGGAAAGGCACGTCATCTTGCCTATCCAAGCTAAGTCATATGGCATCCATTGAAAGGTATAATTCAATAACCAATTGAAGATAGGTTTCATTAGAATAGCTCCTTAAATATTTGATTCATTTTAGGTGATAATACCTTTCAACCATAGGGAGATTTTACATCCATGTATGTTTCAAATAAGGGTATTGAGGTAGATCCTAAGAAGACAGATGTGGTGAAGTGTTGACCTAGACCTCTATCCCCTTCACGTATCAGAAGTTTCTTGGCTTTGTTAGTTATTACAAAAGGTTTGTTGAGGGGTTTTCTTCTATTGCCTCTCCATCGACAACATTGACTCAAAATAAGGCTAAGTTCATATGGTCCGAAGCATGTGAAAAGAGCTTTCAGGAATTGAAGGATAGAATTACTTCTACTCTGGTGTTGACTCTATCAGAAGGAACTAATGGTTTTGTGGTTTATTGTGATGCTTCGAGAATAGGGATAGGGTGTGTGCTTTTGTAAAATGGGAAGGTTATTTCCTATGCTTCAAGGCAACTTAAGATTCATTAAAAAAATTATCCTACCTATAAACTTGAATAAGCGGTGGTTTTTTTTTTGCCTTAAATATTTGGAGGTACTATTTATATGGTGTTCATGTGGATGTTTTTAACGACCACAAGAGTTTGAAGTATGTGTTTAATCAGAAGGATCTAAATCTACGCCAAAGAAAGTGGCTTGAGTTATTGAATGATTATGATATGAGTGTTCTCTATCACCACGATAAAGAGAATGTGGTGGAGGAAGCTCTTAGTCGGTTATCTATGGGTAGTGTTGCTCATATGAGGATGACAGAAAAGAGTTGGTTCGAGATGTTCATAGGTTGGCCTGGTTGGGTGTTCACTTGGTAGAATCTACCAAGGGTGGTGTTATGGTTCACAATCATCTTTTGTGGCGGATGTGAAAGCCAAACAAGTTCTTAAGAAAGCGGTGCTTAAGAAGTCCATTGAGCCTTTCTCCCAAGGGGGAGAGAGATGGTGTACACATATATCAAGGTCACTTGTGTGTTCCTAATGTTGATGACTTGAGGGAACATATCTTTATAGAAGCCCATAGTTCTCGGTATTCCATTCACTCGGGATCTACTAAGATGTACCGTTATTTACGGGAGATCTATTGTTAGAATGGGATGAAGAAGTATATTACAGAGTTTGTGGATAAATTTCATAATTGTTAACAACTGAAAGTTGTGCATTGGAAACTGGGAGGTTTATCCCAAGACATTATCATTCCTACTTGTATGTGGGAATAATTGAATATGGACTTTGTTGTTGGTTTGGTTTGCACCCGGCGACAAAATGACTCAATTTGAGTTATTGTAGATCGAATGACGAAATTGATTCATTTCATTCTCGTAAAGGTTTCTTATACTACAGAAGACTATGCTAAGTTGTACTTGAGAGAAATGGTAAAGTTTCATGGAGTGCCTTTATCCATTATCTCCAATCGTGGTACTCAATTCACTTCACAGTGTTGTAAATCCTTCCAAAGGGATCTTGGTACTCGTCTTAAGCTTAGTACGGCCTTTCATCCATAACTTGATGAACAAGCGGAGCGTACTATCCAAACTTTGGAAGATATGTGGAGAGCTTATGTGATATATTTCAAGGGTAATTGGGATGATCATTTGCCTTTGATAGAGTTTGCATATAACAATAGTTATCACTCAAGTATTAGTATGGCTCCATTTGAGGCATTGTATGGTAGTAGGTGTAGGTCTCCTATAGGCTGGTTTGAGGTGGGTGAAGTTGCCCTAATAGGTCCCGAGTTGGTGCATGATGCTATGGAGAAAGTTCGACTTATTAGAGAAATGTTGAAAATGATTCAAAGTTGACAAAAGTCATATGCCGACGTTAGAAGAAGAGATCTTGAGTTTGATGTAAATGATTGGGTTTACTTGAAAATTTCACCTATGAAGGGTGTAATGAGGTTTGGTAAGAAAGGAAGCTTAGTCCCCGTTATGAAGGCCCATATCTGATTTTGAGGTGTGTAGGTAAGGTTGCTTATGAACTAGAATTACTTAATGAATTGGAAATGGTGCATCCGGTTTTCCAAGTCTCTATGTTGAAGAAATGTGTTCGTGATCCGACATCTATAGTTCACTTAGAAGGTTTGGGAGTTAAGGAGAATCTTTCATATTAAGAAGTTTCGATTGAAATTTTAAACCTCCAAGTTAAGAGTTGAGAAATAAAGAAGTTGCTTATGTGAAAGTGTTGTGGAGGAATCAGTTAGTTGATGGTGCTACTTGTGAGGCCAAGACTGATATGATGTCCCGATATCCTCATCTTTTTCCTTATACTCCTACTGTAGCTTAAGGTATTGAGTTCCTCATGATTTACTCTTTTGGTGTCATATGTCTTAGATATTCCCATGATTTCCTCATTCATGCATGTTTATGAAAGAGCTTAAGTTTTGAGAAAATGAGTCAACTTGTTTAATTTCTACATGTTTATGTGCATTTAAGTATTAGTTGTATATAGACATCATGATATGATGATTTGAGCATGCTTTAGCTTGGAGTTGATGTTTCCTCATCGGATATGTGCACTTATGTGATTGCATGCATGATGGGATACTAGATTTGAGTTCTTCTCCTTCATGTGATGTCTAGAATCCCATACGAAGTTGAATTTCCCCAAGGGGGAGATAATGTAACACCTCAGAACTCCAAAGGCACCGATGGTTTTGTGGTATATTGTGAAGCCTTGAGAATAGGGGTAGGGTGTGTGCTTATGCAAAATGGGAAGGATATTGCCTATGCTTCATGGCAACTTAAGATTCATGAAAATAATTACCCCACCCATGACCTTGAATTAGCGGCGGTTAATTTTGCCTTAAAGATTTGGAGGGTCTATTTATATGGTGTTCATGTGGATATTTTTACCGACCACAAGAGTTTGCAATACGTGTTTAACCAAAAGGATCTAAATATTCACTAAAGAAGGTGGCTTGAGTTATCGAAGGATTATGATATGAGTGTTGTCTATCACCCCGGTAAGGAGAATGTGGTGGCAGATGCTCTTAGTCGGTTATCTATGGGTTGTATTGCTCATATTGAGAATGATAGAAAATAGTTGGTTTGAGATTTTCAATGATTGGCCCGATTGGGTGTTCAGTTTGTAGACTCTACCAAGGGTGGTGTTATGGTTCACAATGGTTCAGAATCGTCTTTTTTGGCGGATGTGAAAGGTATGCAAGGTCTTGATCAAACTTTGGTTGAATTAAAGGAAGCAATGCTTAAGAAGTCTGTTGAGGCTTTCTCCCAAGGGGGAGATGGAGTACTTAGATATCAAGGTCGTTTCAGTGTTCCTAACATTGATGACTCGAGGGAACAAATCTTGTCAGAAGCCCATAGTTCTTGGGATTCCATTCACCCGGGAGCCACAAATATGTAATGTGATTTGCGGGAGATATATTGGTGGAATGGGATGAAGAAGGATATTACAGAGTTTGTAGCTAAATGTCCTAATTGCCAACAAGTAAAAGTTGAGCATCAGAAACTGAGAGGTTTGTCCCAAGACATTAGCATTCATACTTGGAAGTGGGAAGAATTGTAGATGGACTTCATTGTTGGATTGCCTCGCACCCGGTGACAACATGGTTCGATTTGGGTTATAGTAGATCAAATGACTAAATCGGCTCATTTCATCCTCGTCAAGGTTTCTTATTCAGATGAGGACTATGCTAAGGTGTACTTGAGGGAAATGGTAAAGTTGCATGGAGTGCCTTTGTCTATTATCTCCGATCGTGGTACTCAATTCACTTTTCATTTTTTGAAATATTTCCAAAAAGGTCTTGGTACTCGTGTTAAGCTTAATACAACCCTTCATCCCCAAACCGATAGGCAATCGAAGCGTACTATCCAAACTCTTAAAGATCTGTTGAGAGCTTGTGCGATTGATTTCAAGGGTAATTGGGATGATAATTTTCCTTTGATTGAGTTTGCCTATAATAATAGTTATCACTCAAGTATTGGTATGGCTCCATTTGAGGCGTTGTATGGTAGGAGGTGTAGATCTCTAATAGGCTGGTTTGAAGTTGGTGAAGTTGCCCTAATAGGTCCCGAATTGGTACATGAAGCTATGGAAAAAGTTTGACTTATTAGAGAAAGGTTGAAAATGTCTCAATGTCAAAAAATGTCATATGCCGATGTTAGAAGAAGAGATCTTGAGTTTGATGTTCATGAATGGGTTTACTTGAAAATTTCACCCATGAAGGGTGTAATGAGGTTTGGTAAGAAAGGGAAGCTTAGTCCCTGTTAGGTAGGCCCATATCAGATTTTGAGGCGTGTTGGTAGGGTTGCTTATGAACTAGAATTTCCTATTGAATTGGCATCGGTGCATCCGGTTTTCCATGTCTCTATGTTGAAGAAATGTGTTGGAGATCCGACATCTATATTTCCCTTAGAAGGTTTGGGAGTTAAGGAGAATCTTTCTTATGAGGAAGTTTTAGTTTAGATTTTAGAACGGCAAGTCAAGAAGTTGAGAACCAAGGAAGTTTCTTCCGTGAAAGTTTTGTGGAGGGATCAGTTAGTTGAGGGTGCTACTTCGGAGGCCGAGGCCGATATGATGTCCCACTATCCTCATCTTTTTCCTTCTACTCCTATTCTAGCTTGAGGTATTAAGATCCTCATGGTTTACTCTTTTGGTATCATGTGTCTTAGATATTCCCATGATTTCCTTATTTATGCATGTTCATAAAAAAATTATTTTCTGAGAAAATGAGTCAACTTGCTTGATTTCTACATGTTTATGTGCATTTGAATATGAGTTGCATATAGATATCACGACCCAAGGGTACCCCCTAGACGTAACATGGAACATGGAACCCCGAATGGACCTAAGTAAGCCACTTAGCATATCATCATCACATAAGTATAGAATAATGAAGAATAAAACACAATTTCAAGTCTTTAAGAAAAGTTTCATAGAAATAAAGGGGAAGTCTAGACATAGTCTCATTAAGCCATCTACTACAATCGAAGTCTCAAAATAATAAGGTCACAATCCTTATAATAGAGAATATGAAAATGTCTAGTACAACGATAGAAATGAAACAACAATATAGCACTTGTCCTCAGATCCATGAGGACATACTACAAGCTTTAGAGAATAGTCTATCCAAGCTTGAACTACAAGAAATCGCCTCAAATGCCGGAACCTATACTTTGTAGAAAATATAGAAGAAATATGGGTTAGTACAAAATTGCACTAAGTATGGTAGCTATGCATGAAAATCATTAAGTGTGCTAAAAAGGGACATTTTAGTTGAAAACTATGCCTATGACCAAGTTTAGGAACTATCATGTAAGTAAGTGTAAAAGCATAAGATACAAGCATATTCAACATATAAATGATCTCATCATAATGGAAACAAAACATAAGAACCATCAAAGCATCCTTGTGCAATGCATGAGTAAGATCCCATACTCCTACCCACACTAAGGAAAACTCATTAAGTGATTATATTCCATAAATCCATCTCTAGTTCATTCTATCATACTGGGATTAGCTTTAACCGACATAGACCATGAGAGCCAAATCATCGAATCCGGTGTCTACCCCACACCGAAAAGGGGTTTTCCTACTTGCCTAAGGTAGAACTAAAACTCTTAGCTTACGTGGATCCACTAGTTAAAGTCCTATGTGGGCACATAGTTTATGGGATAAGGAGATTGCTTCTAGAAACCCGGACTCAACTATGGTAGAAGGTTTCCATCTCATGAGACAACTACTTTGGGAACCCTTTCTCAACTAGTGTAAAAGGAACCCATTTGGGAAGCCGGACTCAACTAGTGTAGAAGCTTCCATCTCATAATCATATCCTCTCGGTGCTAAGCATCATTCCCATTGAGTTTATATTAAGTCTTGACTTAGATTGATAATTAAGGAAGAATGTCTTGACACTCAATCCAACAAACTCATCCTAAAGCTCCTAGATTCAATAAGTAAGACTAGTCTTCAAACCTAAGAATCATTGCATGTGACAAACCTTTCACATTGTACTCTATTCATACCCTCCTAGTGTGTACATGAGGATAACCATCCAATCAACACCACAATTAGATTATAATGTAGTTACTTTACACTGAAAGCAATCCAATCGTATACATATAGTCAATTCTTAAGTTTTTCCCTTCAAGGCTATAGATCACATTCAACCAATCAATCTAGGATTACTACATTAGATATATATGGTGACATGATTAAATTAACTAAACTACTATAAGCACAACTTCATGATTACTACAATTCACCCAATCCAGAAGTCACAAACTAGGGTTAGGGGGAATACATGGATTCTTAGGGGATTTTCTCATAAAATGATTATAATCAACAAATAATTCATAATATATAATAACTAAATCAATGAAAACGTTTTGAGAAAGAATCCATGGCTTGGAATAGAAACCCTAAGTTTTGGAGATTTCACCTTCTTTGAAGTTGAGAATTTAATGGCTTCATGGATGTAAAGTTAACCATGAATCAAAACTACCATACCTTAATTGAAGATTCCTCACGAATTTGGGTAGAAAAGATGAGTTCTTGAGCCCTAGACCTTGACTTCTCCTTCTTTTTCAATGGAGGTTTAAGAGAGAAATATTGGAGAGGTTTTGATTTTGTTTTGGGAATTTATGAATATGACTTTAGATGGGTTAATTTAGGTGGAAAAGTACTTATATAGTCCTTTAAAATAAGCTTAAAACGATGCCACATAACCATTAATAAATAAGGAAATTACCAAAGAACCCCTAGACTCAACTGCCAAAAGGCAGTTTCAGGGGTGATCCACGCTTGGGGACCACGGACCGTGGGTAGGACCACGGGCCATGGGTGGGACCACGGCCTGTGCTGGTCATCCCTGGTTCCTTTTTGGGACTCAACTTTTGTGGCCTTGACCTACGGAGACAAGCCACGTGGCATGGACCCATCCACTAGGTGCGGGTCTTGGCTGTGGCTACTGCCTTAGGTAGATTCCACAAGGCTTCACCCACGCTGCCCCCCTAAGGGGCGTGGGTTGATCCACATGGCGTGGAACCCACTCATGGGTCACTACCTAGCAACCTTAAGTGTCCTTTACTCAAGGAGTAAAGGTTGGTCCTTGAGGTTTAGGCCTTGACCTCCTAACACCAAACCATGAATTTTTAGGCATCTTTAAGGCTCTAATTCTAATGTCAAGCTCTAACTTAGCCTACTCGTTTTAGGTTAGTCACTAGTTTAGTCTACAACTTTGTGGAATGTTACATTATCTCCTCCTTGGGAACATTCATCCTCGAATGATGATCTAGACACCTAACCGTATCAACGACTCAAGACTAGAAGCCAATCATACATGAAACATCAAAATAATGCACAATTCAAATGAGGAAACATCATCTCTATCTCAAAACATAATCAATACAATACAAGGGAGTACAAACTACATCTAACAACCCAATATGCATGAAACTCAATAATTCTCATATTCGTAAGAGGAACTAACTTTTCCCCAACTAAATAGTGCTCAACACAATTCTCATGGAGCCAATATGCCAATGCTCTCAAAATCACACTAAAGCATGATCATCAATACATCTCATGAAGTCAAATAGGCAATTCATACTAAATGCACAACAACATGAGGAACATAAATCATGAAAACTCATTTTCTTACTAAACATGGATTTCATTAAGAACATACATAACATAAGGAAATCATGGGAAAAACTCATGCAATACTCATGACTCCCAAAACACTAAAACTTCAAGAGGAACTACTTACCTCAAGTTTGATTAGGGGTAGAAGGAAAAAGATGAGGATATCGGGACTTCATATCGGCCTCGGCCTCCCAAGTAGCACCCTCAACTAGATGATTTCTCCATAAAACCTTAACGGAAGCTACTTCCTTGTTTCTCAATCTCTTGACTTGTCGGTCAAGGATCTCTACCGGAACCTCCTCATAGGAAAGACTCTCATCCACACCTAACCCTTCCAAGGGAATAATGGACACCGGGTCCCCAATTCACTTTTTAAGCATAGAAACATGGAATACCGGGAGAATTGAGGCCAACTCATTTGGCAAGTCCAATTCATAGGTAACTTTCCTAATACGCTTCAAAATTTGATATGGGCCTACAAACCGGGGACTAAGTTTCCCTTTCTTGCGAAACCTCATCAAACCCTTCATGGGTGAGATTTTCAAATAAACCCAATCCCCTATTTCAAATTCTAACTCCCTTCTCCTCACATCAGCATAAGACTTTTCCCTACTTTGAGCCATTTTCAACCTCTCTCTAATGAGCTGAACTTTCTCAATAGCCTCATAAACCGATTTGGGACCAATAAGAGCAATCTCACCAACCTCAAACCAACCAATCGGAGACCTACATCTCCTACCGTATAAGGCCTCAAAAGGGGCTATACCAATACTCAAGTGGTGACTATTATTGTAGGCAAATTCAACCAAGGGCAAGCGATCATCCCAATTACCTTTAAAATCTATGACACACGCCCTCAACATGTCCTCTAAGGTTTGAATGGTATGTTCTGCTTGACCATCCGTTTGAGAGTGGAAAACGGTGATAAGCTTTACCTTAGTGCCAAGCTCTTTTTGGAATGACTTCCAAAAGTGTGAAGTAAATTAAGGACCCCGATCCGAAATGATGGATAAAGGAACCCTATGTAACCTTACTATCTCCCTTATATACAACTTTGCATAGTGTTCCGCTAAAAGGGAAACCTTGATGGGAATGAAGTGGGCTGATTTTGTCATCCTATCAATAATGACCCAAATAGAATCATATTGCCTTCTAGTACAAAGAAAACCCACAACAAAGTCCATATTCACCTCTTCCCACTTCCAAGTGGGATGTGGGATATCTTGTAATGAACCTCCCGGCCTTTGGTTCTAGACCTTAACTTGTTGACAATTAGGACATTTTGCTACAAACTCTGCAATATCCTTCTTCATACCATTCCACCAATAGACTTCCCATAAATCACAGTACATCTTGGTGGCCCCCGAATGAATAGAATATCTAGAAGCGTGAGCCTCTTCTAGAATTTTCTCCCTTAACCCATCCACATCCGGACCAAATAATCTACCTTAGTACCCCATCTCCCCCTTAGGAGAAGGTCTCAACAGACTTCCCAAGTACCGACTCTTTCGACACCATCAATATAGGAACAACGTACTGTTTAGACTTCACATCTACCACAAAAGATGATTCGGAGCCGTTATGAACTGTGAAACCACCCTTGGGAGAATCCACTAGTTGGACACCTAACCAGGCCAACCTATGCACATCATGGACTAACTTTTTCTTCTCATCATAATTGACTAAGGGAATCCGCCACTACATTAGCTTTGCCGGGGTGGTAAAGGACACTTATGTCATAATCCTTTAAAATATCCAACCACCTTCTTTGTCGGAGATTCAAGTCTTTTTGGGTAAACACATATTGAAGGATTTTGTGATCGGTGAAAACATCTACATAGACCCCATATAAGTAATGCCTCCATACATTACTCTCAAAGCAATCCAATTGTATACACACAAGTCTCATACATATAGTCAATTCTCATGTTTTTTCCTTCAAGGATATAGATCACATTCAACCAATATATCTAGGATTACTAAATTAGATATAGATGGTGACATGATTAAATTAACTAAACTACTATAAGCACAACTTCATGATTACTACAATTCACCCAATTCACAAGTCACAAACTAGGGTGAGGGGGAATACATGGATTCATGGAGGATTTTCTCATAAAAATGAGTATAATCAACAAATAATTCATAATATATAATAAATAAATCAATGAAAATGTTTTGAGAAAGAATCCACGACTTGGAATAGAAACCCTAAGTTTTGGAGATTTCACCTTCTTTGAAATTGAGAATTCAATGGCTTCATGGATGGAAAGTTAACCATGAATCAAAACTACCATACCTTAATTGAATATTCCTCACAAATTTGGGTAGAAAACATGAGTTCTTGAGCCCTAGACCTTGACTTCTCTTTCTTCTTCAATGGAGGTTTTAGAGAGAGAAATATTGGAGAGGTTTTGATTTGGTTTTGGGAATTTATGAATATGACTTTAGATGGGTTAATTTAGTTGCAAAAATACTTCTATAGTCCTTTAAAATAAGCTTAAAATGATGCCACATAACCATTAATTAATAAGGAAATCACCAAAGAACCCCTAGACTCAACTGCCAAAAGGAAGTTTCAGGGCTGATCCACGCTTGGGGGACCCATGGACCGTGGGTGGGACCACGGCCCATGCTGGTTTTCTTTGGTTCCTTTTTAGGACTCAACTTTTGGGGACTCAACCTACGGAGGCAGGCCATGTGGCATGGACCCATCCACGAGGCGTGGGTCTTGCCCGTGGGTACTGGCTTAGGTAGATTCCACAATGCTTCACCCATGCTTCCCCCCTACGGGGCGTGGGTTGATCCACGTGGCATGGAACCCACTCGTGGGTCACTGCCTGGCAGCCCTTAGGGTCCTTTCCTGAAGGACTCAAGGTTGGTCCTTGAGGTTTAGCCTTTGACCTCCTAACACCAAACCATGAATTTTTAGGCATCTTTAAGGCTCTAATTCTAACGTCAAGCTCTAACTTAGCCCACTCGATTTAGGTTAGTCACTAGTTTAGTCTACAACTTTCCGGAATGTTACAATAGGCTTCGTGATATGATGTTTTGAACATGATTTAGCTAGTGTTGATGTTTCCTCCTCGGATATGTACATTTATGTGATTGCCTGCATGTTTGGATGTTAGGTTAAAGTTCCTACCTTCTTTATGATGTCTTGAATCTCATTTGAGGACGAATGATCCCAACTGGAAGACAATGTAACACCTCGGACTCGATAAAGGGCAAAATTTCAGTTGTTAGTAATATCTAGTGCCATACGACGGAGGCCAACCAAGGCCCATGGACTGAACAACGGACCGTAGGTCTGGTTCGTAGATTGGTCACCCAAACATGCTCAGAAAATCATGAACCACGGCCTGTACCAACAGACCATCGTTGGGTCCACGGTCCGTGGATTCGGGCCTCAAAATTTAGTTTCTGAAGTGGTTGATGGATGAGCAGGATGGACTGTCAGTCAAACAATGGTCCGTCGGTCTGAAACGTCGTTAGGGGCGGCAGTTATTTTTCCTAGGGGCAGTTTGGTCTTTTCCTAATTATTTTATCCTAATACTATGTAGTTTTATCCTTCACTAAAGCCCCTATATAAGTCTTTTAACCCCCAAATTTCCCTAATTGAAATCATTCTCTCAAATTTCTAAAAGAAGAAGAAGAAGATTCAAGCTAGGGTTCAAGGTAAAACCTTCATTCTTCAATTGCTTTGGGCTTTGATAGCAAGGTATGATAGTTTTCATCCATGGATTCCTTCCATTCATGGAGTTCCCAAATTCTCCTATTTTCAAAGTTAGAAATCCTCAATTGAGTTCGGGTTTTCTTCAATTGCCATGAGTTCTCTTCAATGTTGATTTAAATGATTGAATTATGATCTCTTATGCATGAATTGATGAAATATTATGATTTTTATGATGATTCCCTATGAACCCAAGTAAATTCCATGTTTTCCAATTATGATGGTGTGATGTGGGTTTTGAATTATGAAAGAGGGGATTATGAAATTAAGCATGTTCTTATGAGATCTATGTAAATGTTTTAAGGATGCTTTGACACTAAAGTATCAATGATGATGATTGTTGTTGTGTTGTTGAAAGGATTTCTCATAAACACACTTAAGTATGATTTGTGGAAGGACATTCTCACATATATGATTCTTAGGGTTGAAAGGTTTCCTCAACTAACTATGAAGCAAAGATTTTAGGAGCTATTGTATTAAGACCTAGCTTGGATTTGTTACTTAATGATGCCTTTCCATGGACGATGCATTACCTAGCTTGGATTGGTTATTGAATGATACCTTTCCATGGATGAGATATCGCTTAGCTTGGATTGGCAAGATAACGTGCCCTTCCATGGATAATAAGAACATGTTAAGAAAATGACTACTTCCCACAAACAAATAAGCAAAGTTATGTTGAATGAAGGTTACTTCAAGGAAGTATCATAAGTATGTTTTAAGATGATGTTCCTTTTCATTGATCACGTTTTATGACATATGATTTCTAATTCTCAAGATGCATGTTTTAGCTTGATCATTACTTACTTATGAAAATGTCCCCTTTTAGCATGTTTTAAATGTTTTATGCATGGCTATCATATGTGGTACATATTTTGTACTAACACATACTCTTTCCTACATTTCCCCAAATGTAGGGTCCGACTGTCAGGGTTCTCAGTTTCGTAGCTAGAGGTTGATTTGTGAGATTTTCGAGCTTTGGTGAGTCCTCATGCTTCGAGGACAGACTTTCACTGATATTAGGTTCTTTATTACTTTCCGTTTTGGACATGATGTATGGGCTAGGCCCAAATTTCATTCTATTGTACTAGATGGCTAATGAGACAAGTGTTTAGACTTCCTCTTTACTTTTATGAAACTTTTGGACTTGAAATGTTGTCTTTATCTCTTTTGTTCTATTTCTTATTTTATGAATGGTAAGTGACTTGTATGGGCCTCTCCGGGTCCAATACACCATGTTACATCTAGGGTGTACCCCTGTGTCGTGACACATAGTGACTGTAATTGTCACTTCCATGTCACTCATTTTTGTTCACTTGTAAATTATCAAACAACAATAGCAACAACAACTCTACTACAACTAAATCAAATTAAAATCTAACTTCTCAATTAGAATTCTCAACTACCATTCCCCGACGGTGGCACCATTTTTATAACTCTCAATTCACCATCCAAAACAAATTAAAAGAGTGAGCGATTGTAAATAGTAAAAAACCCAACAAAGAGTCGGGGTCAAATCCCACAGTGAATGGTGTATCGTAGAGGATTCCTTATCAAGAAATTTGTATTTTAAATCAGCTCATTTGTAATAGTAAGAACAATTTGGTGGATGAAACCACTAATTTAATAGAAAGCTTTGGTTATCAATTATCACAATTAAACTAGAAATTAAACGAAATCAAGAGTTAATAAGTAATCTACGGATGCGGGGATTGGAAATCGATCTCACATAGGGGTAATTGTGTTGCTCTATACTGAAGAAAATTCATGAATAGGCTAAGTCATCTTCATTGACGCAAATCATCTTTCAATCTCAAAGAATCTATGCATAGAATCTTCTTTCTGTCTCATCTATATTCCAATCCTAAACAACCCAATAGCTTACTCTATCCTCTCTTTCAAGAATAGTGCAACTAGGTTCTGACCCATAACCTCTCTTTAGAGCAAGCTACAGACATCAAACCTAACTTGCTAGTATTGAACTAATTAGTCATTCCAATCAATATCTTTCGAGCATCAACCAGAGATCGAAAGTAGAAATTAAGTTTGCAACATTAATACATTAGTTTACCCCATGGTAATCAGACAAAATTCATGTATGAACAACACAAAAACTGAGCATAGCACAGTACCCACTACATTAAATCATCACTTAACCCCATTAGAGCACCCCCCAGATCATGGAGTTTTAGCCACCTATCACAAAAAAGTAAAGAAATTATACCTTTCATGAAATCAGTCGTAACATGAAATCAAGCAATAAAGAGAAAACCGAATTTGGATTCAACTTCAAATTGTAAAACTCAAGCACAAAGTTGTAAAACCCCAAAATCTAGAGAAGTGTTCTTCAAAGGCAAAGTGTTCTCTCTACTGTTCACTAAAATTTCAGACTCTATGAATTTCTCAATCTATTTTCAAACTCCCTTATAATTCTATTCTTTGGTCTATTTATACTTTCCTAAAATTTGACCCAAAAATCCAATTAATGACTGATTCGGCGAGATTAGTCGGGCTCGCCGAACCAGCTCGGCGGATCGCCCTTCGCTCCTCATCTCGCCTTGTGATTCTCTAAGCTTCAGGTGTTTGAACCTCAGTTGGCAAACTCGATTGAGTCAACCTTTCACGTTCAACAAATCGCCTAATACCACCTTAGTCCGTCTTTCTACTTTAAATGTTTGCCTTGCACACTTTAACTCTAGACGATGATTGTCAAGTTTTTCGTTCTAACTAGGTGCATCGCCTTTTCTACTGGAGTTTGCTGACCTTCCTTGGAAGGAACAAGTACCTTGCACTGTCGATTTGGGCAAGGTCATACTCAGTAGGCGATCCGCCCTTTATGTTAGGCGATCAACAATGTTCACTTTACACTTCTTTTTGTATTTTTGGCCCTTCTTTCAAACATCAATCCTTGCCTTATCCAATTTCCTTCATAGCTGCAAATCGTCAATATTCTATTAGAAAAAAAGATAAAATTAGGCATTGAGGACACTAATTATTGATTTAAATAGACCTTAAAAGAGGGAAAATTTACCACTCATCAACATACCGGGCATATATCTACAACAAGCTCTGAGTCTATGGTGTGCATCTAATCCATACATCACGTGTTGCACTCCTTCCACAGTTTCCACTAGACTAAATCCCTAGAGCTTTAGGAAATACAACTTGTTGAACAAACCTTAGATAATAATTCATCTAAAAGTAGCTATTGAATGAAAAAAGAAGCATAACCATGCTTTCCCAAAGCAAAAATAAATGTCAATGGGCAAAAGCATGCTTCATTAAACTTCTCCATTCAAGTTCTATTATTAACATTGTGAAGGGCAAGTTAGTAGTAAATACATTTCATGATTTCCTAGTTGAGTTATGGTTCATGGCACACAACTATGGTTTTCAATTTGTTGATGATTCAAGTGATACAGTTTCTATTGAAGCCACTAATTTGAACAAAGTTAATTCATAGTTGTCTAATCTCCAATTGAATTCTATAGATATTAAACTATACAATTTATTTTACTCCAGCAAAACGTGTTGAAGTGTTTAGACCCATAGTCAAGGCTTTTGAAACAAATACACGAAGTAAGCTAATCCAGTGCATTATTTGGAAAATATTAGCATAGAAAACTAAGCCACGAAAGTACAATAAAGTTAGCCTAATTCTACCACAAAATACACGAAAAGGGTAGACTAATGGAGTTCATTATTTCAAAATTTTGATAATTTTGATTTTTTCATTCACAAAAAGTAGAACTAAATTAATTTAATTCTACCTCTATGCATCTATAAAAACAAATGAACTTACCTAGTGAATACAATCAGTAATTTGTACAAAACTTTTCAATCTATGAAAATTGAGATGAGGAGATCGAAAAAAGTGAGAGTAGTAAAATTTGTTTACCTTAAAATGGCTATCTCAATTCCGAATCTAGTGAGCTAGTTGATGCTTACAAACTTGAAATGGTGGAGAAATGGCGGTGTAGAGATGAGAGAAGTTTAGGGGAGGAGTGAGTGACGTTTCCAGAAATACGAAATGAACTATTGTTTCCAGAAATAAATTATAAAAATATAGTTTTCAATTTTATATTTTGTAATAGAAAATTGTATTTTAAGATTGGGGAGGTTAAAACCCCCGCTATTTACTTACATTTTTCTCTTTTTAGATGGTGGGGGTTCCAAACATCCACTATTTACTTTTATTTTCTGGCAGCTACAAAACCCCATGTATTCAATGCAATTTTAGGGGGTTGCAACCAAACTCCACTATTAAACCCCCATAATTTTAGCATTTTTTTGCAGTGTACTAGGCAATCTCCCATACCAACAATGTTGGTCAACTTAGAGCTCTGATACCAAACTGTCACGATTTGATTTCTCAAGTCATAATGGCACCTACTATACTCCACCAACAAGTAAGCCTTATCCTTAGCCCAGATTAATGAGCAACGAACTACAAACTGGAAGCCAACAACAAGGAATAAAAAGTGTATCACAAAGCAAAATGAGGGTAATAAAAGAAAATAGTACAAGGAACTATCCCAAGACCTGAGATTAGCTAGTAGTTGAGCATCTAATCCAAAATGAGACTAAAGGTTTCCACAAATGCAACATAAGTACAGGCTATCTTTAAATACAATATAAAGACTAAGCGTAGCGAAAAGAGATGAAAATCGGTAGCTCCAAATTCCAGGAGCTCCACCTAATCTCAAAACTCCAAGCTGCTCTACACGACTCCAAATCAATGGTGATAACTCAAACTGCGATCTGCAGGGAGAAGAAGTGTAGTATGAGTACAAAAAATGGTACTCAACAGTCAACGACCGACTCAACTTTGAAGATAACAAAAGCATAAACAACACGTAATAAAGAGAGCATAATACAAGTAACAAAATAGGAGATGCTAAAGTAGATAGACAATAAGTACAAGAAACAAGATATAAGGAGTGACAAGTCGAGTCAAGAATGTACCAGGAATGCAAGCCAAGAACCTATTTGTAGGCAACTAGAATTCCAAGTCAACTACTTAGGGCCAGAAAGACCCACATCATAAAGTCTACGGTCCAACCCTATCAATTTACAATAAAAAATAATAGAGAACAACATATAGTCAAACAATAATCTAACCATACCCCCCATAAGCATGAAAGGTACAAACAACAAACATAACCCATCGGCCCCTATAAATTGGAGGGTGCAATCAACAAACAAGTTTACTGGTGATAGGTAATTCATATGAATGCAGAGGATGCAATAGAACTATATGTAACCAAGTGTATAGACCTATCTCCTTGTTGTGCGGGTGAGGTAGGACCCATGTGGTTCTATCTTCATGTTTGGTGGGTTACACAAACAAAGGAATCCATGGGGGCGTGGGTAGTCTGTATACATTGCTTGGGCCAGAATCCAGGTTTAATAGTACCAGGCTTCGAACCTGTGAGAATCATGAGTAGCTAAAATCATGCAACAAAGGGTTTTGACGCGCTGAGTAGTCAGAAAAATTATGCACATCCCTTATGCCTCAAATATTTGAAGTAGTAAAGGAGCACGTCCCTAACACCTCATAATATCTAAAGCCAGTAAATCAAGTGATCCAGGTGGTACGACTCCTATTAAAACCAGTCTAGAATAAAAGCAAAGTAAAACAATAATTCATCATGAATTCTAGGTATGCCAATGCATGGACTGATATCATACCACAAAACCCACGAGAATAAACAAACAATGCAACACATATTATCACTAGCATTTAAACAAGGCACTCAAGTCAAATAACTATACAGCCAACGAAGCCACACTATGAAAGGACAGAGTGCTAATCTGGGATCCAATTGGTCCTTGCATATGGCCTCGGGACCAACAATATAACCAATCTCAATAAAAGTATAACAGGTCAACTGCGAAGCAAAAGGCAAAGGACCTTAGAAGAGTTCTTAAATCCATAAAAGGGAAACCATCTCAAAGGACAACACCCTACCTCAATCATACCGCTCATGTCCTTGAATGAGCATAGCCAGGGCCAACCCGCGACTACGACGAGTCACCAAGGTCACTAGCACGAACACAAAAGGAACAATCCCGCTACTAGCCCTACGGGGTGCAAAATGTAACTATAGGGGCGGTAAAACACCATCTAAAGCACCTATTTCCAACCTAATCTAAGGCCACAAGGTATCAATCCTAACAAGAATAAGCATGAACATCTACACCATCACCGAAGCTACAAACCTAAACTAAGGATCCCAACCCTCTCACTAACCCTAAACCTCCTACCGAATAGAGGAATAATGGAATAAAGAGGAAGCCTAGACCCCAGTAAATACTAGCCAAAATTATATGAAATCAATACTAGGTATAATCTAAGAAGCTCAATCCAGAAAGGAGTCTGAAGCCTACCTCAAATCCGACCATGAGCGCTTCGAATCCACTGCACACGAGTTATTTGCTTCTTAAAATGCCTATGTACACTGTTACACTATAAAATTCATGATCACGACATCATTACAAATGTTTTGACACTAAAATGGCAACAATTGGAGAAGGACCCAAAATTGAGTCAAAATGGGAATGTGGTAGGAATCCTGAAATAGACGCTATCAAAAGGTCCTAAACTATTCATCCATCTTGTATTCCAAAATTGAACATAATTTGTGGCCTAAAGTGGCAAAGACAACAACAAGAAAATAAATCACAATTTTAAGCTAAATGTGGAGAAAGGTAGCAGCTTTTTTGTGAATTTTACCTCGAACGTAGGGTCACCAACACAATCCAATCACTCTACCATGTAGCCTCGACAACTACAATCATGTGGTACTTTGAATCATGAAAGTCAGAGTTTAGACGGAGGAGAAAGCACAATTTTACTATGGCTGGTCACGACTGACTTTAGTATATAGGCCACTCGGATGGACGTCGCAAACGAGGGGCAGCCGCACAGGCGCGTGTGCCAGTTGTTGTGCACTAACGTGGTGTCCCCCCTTGGATGTGCCGGTCAAGGTGCTCGCTATCTGCGAATGTGTCTATGGGTGTGCGGACGCGGGGCTTGCCTCAGATGACAGTGGAAGTGCTAAGACTCTGAAACTTTGACGGGGTACCCGAGACTTGTTCAGAACCTCGTGCATGCACACAAGATATGCTACCCCATCAAATTAAGTATTTCAGACTTAAGGGAACAATTGAAACTTCCATCCAAGGTCATTTCAATGAAAGTGGGTCTCATACGTAATTTATGTTTTTTAGACAAAATCGATAAGGGGGCTCGGAATTAGTGACAAAGCCTAGGGACCCAAACAAAGGGTTGTTCTAGATAAAACTCAACAATCTAGAGGTAACCGTATGGACGAAATTATCATCTGGGTTCGTTTACTCAGAATGTTGATTAAAGTCAAACTTAGGCCTTAACTCAAAAGTTTAAATGCCTATGGTGCATAGAGTCGCACTGAAAGTCTCGAGAGCCATGCCAACTATGCGACTAGCCTAAAAGTACCCTTATGAAGCTGATGAAATTGTCAAAAATAGATTCTGATGTCATCTTCCTGAACTTTTGATAAAAAATGATCGTTCAAGGTTCAAAAGCTCAAAACCACTAAAAGTCACACAAAAACTAAATGAACGACTAGCTAGATGACCGAACTCTCAGTCCCACCAAGTCATAAATAACTTGGGGTCACTACATGAAAGTTGTAGACATTGAAAAGATCAAAAATGAAGAAAATGACCTAGAGGGTCATTACAGTATCATATGTTGCGTCTGATGCATAGATTGATAAGTCCCCTATGGGTCCCAGACTAAGAAATAATAGGTGTTTATCATTAGTTCATATAAGCATTGCTATACTTGGCATTACATCTTATTGCATTGCATGTATCTATCATTTGTGAACTCGTGAGGGCCTTTTTGTTGAACTTGTGAACGATGAACTTGGTCGTGTGTATTGTTGATCTGAAATTGTTGGAGTGTTGTTATTGAACTACGAGCTATTTAAATTGTGCACTATTAGATTTGGCTTGTTTTATGCAGGTTTTCGTTGACCCGGATCAACATGATTACTCTCTCTTCTTTTCTACGTCTGAGGCTTAGTGTGAAAATTTGTGAGGTAACTGCTTGTCATCTCACCAGACCCTCTCACTTCGTATTTATGATCTTTTTCTATTATAGAAACAATGTCACTTGAGACTTGTATCTCACCAGACTAGGTTTGGGGGTATATTTATGTTGATTATGAATTTCCACATTATTTTATAGAATTAGACTTTTATTCTCATTCTAATTCCACATTTATAATATTAGTTGGGTTTTAGGCTAACTTATGTTGGTGGGATAAGAAGAGTGTCATCACGTCCATTTTGAGTCGTGACACTTATTTATTGATTTGATTTTTTCTTCTTCAATTTCTACTTACATCAAATAATTATTGTTTGAAATATCTATTGGGACGGGTCCACCCATAAGGGATCCTAATAAGTCTGTTAGCTCATTAGTTTGTTTGCCTCCTTAACCCTAGCACTTAATATATAAATACACCATTATGGATGTAGGGAAACAAAGGTTTTCCTCTCACCAACTCAACATGAGAAAATAAATTAGAAACCAACTTATTTTCTAAGAAATATTTTCCTTCATACCAAGCACACAAGTCATCACTATACGAATTCACTTTTAGTATAACTAGTTCTCAGACACGTGTGTTGCACGAGTGTCCATGTAAATTAGTATAAGATTTTTAAACCGATATATATAATATTAAGAAATTTGTATAATGAGAGAATTCTTCTTTATTGTTTTCATTCATAACTTAAGCACCCATTTTTAACTCTTATTTTGCTACAGAAGACGCTAATTAGCTATTCACATAAACTTATTTGAACTTGATCTAACTTTATCACACCAATCTCAAATCTTATTTGTTGAGATGATTTTTTATTTTTATTTTCTATTTACGACAAATAGTTATTGTTGGAAATATTTATTGGGTCGGGTTCACCCATAAGGGATGCTAATAAACCCTTTTGCTCATTAGGTTGTCCTCCTACTTAATCCTAGCCTCTAATATATAAATACACCATTATGGATGCATGTAAACAAAGTTTTTCCACTCACTAACCAAATATGAGAGACTAAGTTAGAACCAACTTATTTTCTCAGAAAAAAAATTTCATGCAAAATATTTTCCTTCATACCAAACACTCAAGTCATCACATCATGAACTCACTTTTAGTATAACTAGTTATCGGACACGTGCTTTTCATATGTGTCCATGTAAATTAGTATAAAAAATTTAAACCGGTATACATGATATTAAAAAATGTGTGTAATGAGAGAATTCTTCTTTATAATTTGCATCCATATCTTAAGAACTCATTTTATTCTCTGATTTTGCTGCAAAAGTCGCTAATCAGCTATTTATCTAAACTTATTTAAACTTGATATAACTTTAAAACACCAAGCTCAAATCTTATTTGTTGACTTGATTTTTCTTCTTCATTTTCTATTTACATCAAATAGTTATTGTCCAAAATATCTATTGGGTCGGGTCCACCCATAAGTGGTGCTAATAAGCCCATTAGCCATTAGTTTGTCCTCTTCCTTAGCCCTTGCCCTTAATATATAAATACACCATTATGAATGCACGAAAATAAAGTTTTTCCACTCACTAACCTAACATAATAAAAAAAGTTGGAAACCGACTTATTTTCTAAGAAAACATTTTCCTTCATACCAAACACACAAGTCATCACTACACGAACTCACTTTTTGTATAACTAATTATAGGACA